>JAVIAB010000106.1:20583455-20845955 GCA_032433765.1 Megaustenia siamemsis | reverse complement strand
CGTCGGTCCGTCCATCCGTCTGTAAAAGAAAATTGAAACGCTCTATGTGCTGTCCTTGCAAAATTGTCAACATTAAATTGCAGAAAAGAATAACTAAATTCACTTGTCTTCCTATGCCTAAAGCATCCAATAATGTTTGAACTGCCGGTTCCAGGATGGCAGTATCCAGTTTATCATTCATCGGCAACTGCAGGGTTTACGTTTCCAGACTGATTAATTTCAGCTCGTTAATGCACATAACTGTGTTAAAGTCAAACAGAAGTTCAACTTTACGGATTCGAGCCGGTGCTACGGAGTTCGTGCGCCTGGCTGCGATTTTTTTTCCAGTGAATCAGGCTGTATAAATACGAATACCCTCGTTGTTACGTTCGTTGTGCGTACTTCGCCATAGCTTTAGAAGTTCTATAACCACTATAAAACATGATTCTTACTTCCAGCTCTCTCATGTGGAAAGTTTTCTAAAGTTTTAGGTTTCTTTGCTGACGCTATGATGTTCGTGCACCTGGATGCGATCGCTTCAGTGAATCAAACGTTGTAGGTAGATCCATTATGACATACCTTGTACGTAAACTATTTTTCATATGATCGCATTTGAAGTCAACAACTATGTCCTAACATCAACAATCGCTATACATTTTTAAAAATATGACGATCATCATTTTCAGGAGGACATGAACTTCCGGTCAATATGGTGGATAGGCGGCAGGAACCGAACCGTTAAAGGCTGTCTGAAAAGTGTTCCTTGTTGCCATTTCCTCATATTCTAAGTCCGGCTTGGTGCAGGAGCTACTGAGTTAAGTGCTCTGTGCACACCGTGAGCTGTGCGTTTCATCCGTTTTGATCATGGTTCGATATTCTGATTGCTTACGATGAGTGAAGATATCGTATAACAGGAAACACATGGCTGTGTTCACTTTCTGTGTGGTTTCGCCTTATGTCTTTTGGCGTGTGCTGAGACTGTGGTTTTCTTGTCTAATGCCCATGTTTCTGCACAATATAGAAATATTGAGAATATGTAACATTTTGCTATTCTTAGTTTTAGCCCTGGTGTTATTTGTTTTGATGTTAGTATGTTCTTCGTGACATTAAAATTACTTTTTGCCATTCATATTCTTTTGTTTATTTCAGTTGTACATTTTCAATCACTGGTTATAGTATGTCCCAGGTAGTTGTAGTTCTGAACTGTCTCCAGGTCTATTCCTTCTATTTTGATATCTACTTGTGGGTTTTGAGTATCTTCTTTGTTTATGATCATAGTTTTAGTCTTTTTGATATTCATATCTAGTCCATAATTTTTGCTTGTCATGTTTATTTCATTAATTAATTGGTGTAGATCTTTAGGATTTTCTGCTAGTAGTACAGTATCGTCAGCATACTTAGGTTATTGATTATCTTTCCATTAATTTGTAGGCCTGGCATCTCTATGGTGTTTTTAAAGATTTGCTCAGTGTATAGATTGAACTAGCTTGGTGATAGGATTCATCCCTGTCTTACTCCTCTTTTTATATCAATGGGTGTAGAGTTCTCTTTGTTATATTGTATTATTGCTGTTTGCTCCCAGTATAGATTACATATTAGTCGTATGTCCATGTCATCTAGATGTATCTCTTTTAGGCATTCTGTAAGTTGTTTGTGGTGTACTATATCAAAAGCTTTGGCGCAGTCTATGTAGCAGGCATACAGTGGTTTTTTTTTTACTTCTGTGTACTTTTCGATTAATGTTCTCATGCAGAATATGGCTTCTTTTGTCCCGCTGTTTTTCCTAAATCCAAATTGCTGCTCATCTAATTCAGTATTGATTTTATTCTGAATCCTTCCTTGTATAACTTTTAGCAAAATTTTTGTAACATGGCTCATTAGGCTTATTGTTCTAAAGTCACTGTATTCAACTGCACCGTTCTTTTTAGGCAATGCAATGAAAGTTGATGTTTTTAGTTCATTTGGAATGTATCCTGTATGGTATATGTCGTTGCATATGTCTGTAATCACTTCAATGCCAAAATCTTCTAGTGCCTGTATCATCTCTATCTGTATGCTGTCAGGTCCTGCTACTTTTCACTTTTTCATTGTTTTTATAGCATTTTTCCACCTCAGATTTTAAGATTTTATAGCCTGATGTACATTTTATAACTGGTTTCTTGTCCCTTTGATCATGAAATAGTTCTGTTATATCTTTCAGATACATTCTCTTTTACCAATTTTACGTGGTTGGATTAACCCCAAAGTTGTGCCAGGTCTCTAAAAATGTCATATTTGGGAATTAAACAGGACTCACATTGTAGTTCGCTACTTCCACTGAATTTTTATAATTAAATTTAATTCTTGAAGTGCACTTTTTTTTAATGTGAGCCAGTAGAGTGAAAAAGGTAAACAAACTGAAGAACCATCTTCAACAATTATTAATGTGAGTTATTTCCCCTTTTAGTATTTTTCAACTTTTAAAGACATGATATGTAGCTTGTTTCATAACTCGTGCCCAACTTTTAAAATCGATAGCTTTTTAACCGCTTGTTATAAGTTGTTCAAAATTTGCATGTAAAGTTATAATGATTAGAACCCAACAGGGAATTAATTTCATTAAAAAAAACATTTGGTTATTATTGTTGCTTATTTGATTTATATAAATTTATAACGACCCATTGATGTAGTCAAAACTTAATGTTTACAGTACTTTAAGTTAAAAATAGCGAGTAAAAATCCATACACGGTAAAATTGACGTAATTGCACGCTTTCGCCGTGGTTTTTTTGACAAAATTAGACACTTGAGAAATTGTGTGTTCCATTTCCGTTCATTCAGAGGTATAGACGTGAAATTAGCAAAATGTTGGGTATGAATGAAACTGTTACAATAAGAAAATTAAAAGTTTCGCTGAAAAAGAACAACAGTATTGAAATATAAAAGTCTACATTATGGAGAAATGTGAGAGCTGCAGGCTTTACATTCAAAAAGTATTCCAATGGACGAAACATCATCTGTGAGAAGCCACATATAGTAGTCATGAGAAGCAAGTACTTACGTGAAGTAAAAGAGGTGCGCAAGCAAGGTTATGATATTGTGTACTTGGATGAAACATGGATCAATGCTCACCACACTAACCAAAGGGAATGGCAGTCATCAGATGGAAAGATTAAGAGATTAATACCTAGCAGCAAAGGACAGCGCTTGATAATTGCTCATGCAGGTAGTCGACAACATGGACTAATACAGAATGCAGAGCTCATTTTTCTGTCAAAATCCATAGTCAATCGGGATTATCACTCTGAGATGAATGGTCACATATTTAGACATTGGATTGAAAATTATGTTCTCCCATCACTAGATCGACCATCTTGCCTAATAATGGACAATGCAGCGTACCACAACATTGTTGCACTTGAAGATAAAGTCCCGACGTCATCCAGTACAAAAGATGCTATTAAGATATGGCTCACAAAGGAGCACATACAATTTAATAACATGTACTTAAAACCTGAATTACTATCTCTAGTAAAGCAAAAACAAAGGACAAAGATTTTTCAAAGAGATAAGATTATCCAAGAGCACGGTCATATAAGTTTGAGGCTGCCACCTTACCATGCTCATTTAAATCCAATAGAACTAATCTGGGCAAAATTAAAAGGACAAGTGGCAGATGAAAATACAACATTCAAAATATGCGATGTAAAGACTCTTGCTAATCTCGCTTTATTAAATATAGACAAAGATTATTGGGCTGAATGTAAAGACCACGTCTTAAAACAGGAAGAGGAATATTGGAAAAATGTTGGTTTGTGGAATGTTCAACCCCAAACAGTTATTAATCTTTTAGACTCGTCTGATTCAGATTGAAAGTATATAGCCCCCATAATGTTGGCCTACCGTTATACTACCTACGTTATATTACCTTGAATTAGTTCAACAAACGGTCCTTTTCAGGACCACACAACTATGAAAATTGGACATACAGGTATACCTTGATATTATCGTCCGTCCTCGAACTGAGAAGACAATAATTCTCCTGGTGTTTTGTCTCATTCAGTTATTTCCCCATTACGACCACGCCTTTACCTAGGGAAAATTAATCATAGACCAGCAACTACGGTAATTTCTATTATTTAGGGGTTCACAATTTACAATTTTGACAAACATCAAAGAAATTCGCCGCTTTAAGAAAACTGCAGCTGCAAGATATTTGTTAAATATACATTTAAAGGGTCTTTTGCATTCTAATAACATTTGGAAAATTTCAACAGTTTTTAACAAACGGTTACTGAACAATAGCGTTTTGAAGTTGGGCAAGTGATTTGAAACGATAATTGCAGCAGCAAGACCAGGAAAACAAAAAGACGGACTCCAACTCAAATTAACTGGCTCCAATACATGCTGCTAAGTTTGACCACGTATGCAGAGATTACAAAAACATAAACTTGGGAGGCGAATTTGGCTCCAAAACATGTTTTGACGAAAGTAAATGTTTCTGAGCTACAAGACACAAATATCGAAAAGATGGAGAACTCGATGAAACCTCAATCTCAGCATTTATTATATTAAAGAGCGCATTTTATTTGTTATCGGTACATTTTTGGCAATAACTACACTTAATCTAATCTATAGGAAAGCAACAAAAGTCAGGGACAAATAAGAAATGGCTTGTTCATGGCTTCAAAACAGAAGGCGAAATCTAAAACACTCATTGCCAAAGTCTCATGTAGGATAGCTGCATTAAGCACCCCACCAAACAAGAACCTCCAAGGAACTAGCACATCAATCTTAAAATAAATAAATAAAAAAAAACAACTTCCAACGAAACAGCAAATCAATCTTCCCACAATCTCCAAGAAAGCAGCAGATCAATCTTCCCACAACCTTCAAGGAAACAGAAAATCAATCTTCCCACAACCTCCAAGGAAACAGAAAATCAATCTTCCCACAACCTCCAAGAAAACAGAAAATCAATCTTCCCACAACCTACAAGGAAACAGAAAATCAATCTTCCCACAACCTCCAAGAAAACAGAAAATCAATCTTCCCACAACCTCCAAGAAAACAGAAAATCAATCTTCCCATAACCTCCAAGAAAACAGAAAATCAATCTTCCCATAACCTCCAAGAAAACAGAAAATCAATCTTCCCACAACCTCCAAGGAAACAGAAAATCAATCTTTCCCCAACCTCCAAGGAAACAGAAAATCAATCTTCCCACAACCTCCAAGAAAACAGAAAATCAATCTTCCCATAACCTCCAAGGAGACAGGAGATCAATCTTCCCACAAACTCCAAGGAGACAGGAGATCAATCTTCCCACAACCTCCAAGGAGACAGGAGATCAATCTTTCCACAACCTCCAAGGAGACAGGAGATCAATCTCCCCACAACCTCCAAGGAGACAGGAGATCAATCTTCCCACAACCTCCAATGAAGCAGCAGATCAATCTTCCCACAACCTCCAAGGAGACAGGAAATCAATCTTCCCACAACCTCCAATGAAGCAACAGATCAATCTTCCCATAACCTCCAATGAAGCAGCAGATCAATCTTCCCATAACCTCCAATGAAGCAACAGATCAATCTTCCCACAACATCCAATGAAGCAACAGATCAATCTTCCCACAACCTCCAATGAAGCAACAGATCAATCTTCCCACAACCTCCAATGAAGCAACAGATCAATCTTCCCACAATCTCCAATGAAGCAGCAGATCAATCTTCCCACAACCTCCAATGAAGCAGCAGATCAATCTTCCCACAATCTCCAATGAAGCAACAGATCAATCTTCCCACAACCTCCAATGAAGCAGCAGATCAATCTTCCCACAACCTCCAATGAAGCAACAGATCAATCTTCCCACAACCTCCAATGAAGCAGCAGATCAATCTTCCCACAATCTCCAATGAAGCAGCAGATCACTCTTCCCACAACCTCCAATGAAGCAGCAGATCAATCTTCCCACAACCTCCAATGAAGCAGCAAATCAATCTTCCCACAACTTCCAATGAAACAGCAGATCAATCTAACCACAACCTCCAATGAAGCAGCAGATCAATCTTCCCACAACTTCCAATGAAACAGCAAATCAATCTTACCACAACCTCCAATGAAGCAGCAGATCAATCTTCCCACAATCTCCAATGAAGCAGCAAATCAATCTTCCCACAACCTCCAATGAAGCAGCAGATCAATCTGCCAACATGTCCCGATGTCTCATGACTGTCGACAAATTTATGATGGTTAATGTCCCGCCGCCTTACTTTCCGATACATTCTCTTTTACCAATTTTACGTGGTTGGATTAACCCTGAAGCCGTGCCAGGTTAAGTTTTTTCTTCATTCTTTCAGAGAAGAGGATAATGGGTGGGACACTGATGTGTATATCTTACTTACTTATCTTATTTTACTTGTTTCTACGGTAAACAATGGATTGCACAGTATCTTCTTACTCCAGTAGTATCATCCTTAGTAGTATCATTCATAGTAGTATCGTCCTTTACTCCAGACATGCCGTAATACAGTGATTCCCAAACTTTTGACACCCGCAGTTCCCTTTTCATTTTGATCATAGATCGCAGTCATGTCAGCTACGATCATAAAAATCTTATGAACTCTGATTCTTGCATTTATTTTAAGACAGGTTGCTATTATAGGTACATAAATTATGTTCATTCACAGTAGTATGAAAAAGCTTTAGAGAAATTCACTTTATATATTTAATATTTACTGTGCTCCCTGATGGGATATACAACATGAAAAATAACATCGGTAACATTCTTTATTCATCTTGAGGACATTAGTAGAAAAGTACACAGAAGTAAACACACCAATATATGCCTGTTTCATAGACTACGCCAAAGCTTTTGATAGAATACACCATAAACAACTTATAGACTGCCTAAAAGATATTCATCTAGATGACACAGACATATGACTAATATATAATTTATACTGGGAGCAAACAGCAATAATAAAATACAACAAAGAGAATCCATTGATACAAAACAAGAAGTAAGACAGGGATACATCCTATCACCAAATTTGTTCAATCTATACACTGAGCAAATCTTTAAAAACATCACAGAGATGCTATCATCAATCAATAATTAAAATCAATAACCTAAGATTTGCTGATGACACTGTACTACTAGCAGAAAATTCTAAAGATCCACAACAATTACTTAATGAAAAAAAACATGACAAGCAAAAAATATGGATTAGATATGAACATAAAAAAGACTAAAACTATGACCATAAACAAAGAAAATACTCAAAACATATAAGTGGATATTAAAGTTGAAGGAATAGACCTGGAGACAGTTCAGAGCTACAACTACCTTGGACATACTATAACCAGTGATGGAATATGTAAAACTGGAATAAACAAAAGAATAGGAATGGCAAAAAGTAATTTTAATGCCATGAAAAGTATACTAACATCAAAACAAATAACGCCAGGGCTAAAAGCTAAGAATAGCAAAATGTTACATCTTCTCAATATTCATGTATGGTGCAGAAACACGGACATTAGACCAAAAAAAAAACAACAAAAAAAAACAGAACAGAAAATTGAAGCCTTTGAAATATGGATTTATAGAAGAATAGGTAGAATTGTATGGAAAAAAAAGGAAACAAATGATGAAGTTTTAAAACAACTAAAAATGAAAAGAGAACTACTAAACACAATTAGAACAAGACAAATGAGATTCTTGGGGCATGTTAAAAGACAAACAGCCTGCTAAAAGTAGCATTGGAATGGAATATACAGGAAATAGAAGCAGAAGCAGTCCGAAACTAACATGGACGAGTAACTTCTAAAGATGGACAAATCTGCTTATGGCAATCTGCACCATCAAAGCAAGAGACAGAGCGGAATGGCGCTCCGTGGTTGCGAACCTTCGATGCGGAGACGGCACTCAATGATGATGATGAACATTCTTTACTTCTTCCTGCTGGTTTAAGAAGATCTTCATTCGTTTCTTGTTAGAAACATCATCACTGCACACCGGACGAATCCATAGGTGCTCCGGAAACCCCACCTCCACACTCCAAATCCTCGAAAATGTCGAGAAGGCTAGTCATCGGATCTCACTACCCAGAGAGGGCTAGACATCGGATCTCGCTTCACAGAGATGACTAGATATCGGATCTCGCTACCCAGAGAAGGTTAGACATTGAATCTCACTACCCAGAGAGGGCTAGACGTCAGATCTCACTACCCAGAGAGAGAGCTAGACGTCAGATCTCACTACCCAGAGAGGGCTA
Source organism: Megaustenia siamemsis (assembly GCA_032433765.1). Taxonomy (NCBI): domain Eukaryota; kingdom Metazoa; phylum Mollusca; class Gastropoda; order Stylommatophora; family Ariophantidae; genus Megaustenia; species Megaustenia siamemsis. The sequence goes on along the minus strand of JAVIAB010000106.1, from coordinate 20,837,721 downwards.
GACGTCAGATCTCGCTACCCAGAGGGGGCTAGACATCGGATCTCACTACTCAGAGAGGGCTAGACATCGGATCTCACTACATAGAGAGGGTTAGACGTCAGATCTCACTACCCAGAGAGGGCTAGACGTCAGATCTCACTACCCAGAGAGGGCTAGACGTCAGATCTCACTACTCAGAGATGGCTAGATGTCAGATCTCGCTACACAGAGAGGGTTAGACATTGAATATCACTACCCAGAGAGGGCTAGATGTCAGATCTCACTACCCAGAGAGGGCTAGACGTCAGATCTCACTACCCAGAGAGGGCTAGACGTCAGATCTCACTACCCAGAGAGGGCTGGACATCGGATCTCACTACTCAGAGAGGGCTAGACATCGGATCTCACTACCTAGAGAGGGCTAGACATCCATCGGATCTCTTCTTCTTCTTCTACCTTTTTAGCTCCCAGTGGAGCATATGTCTTCAACAAACACTTTCCAAGTCGTTCTGTTTATTGCCATTCTTTTAAGATCATTCCATGTCTTCCCCATCATCGTCATCTCTGCTTCTATCTATCTTCTCTAAGAATTCCCTAGTCTTCCTCTTTGTCTTTTCCCCTGGGGATTCCAAAAAAAGGGCATGCTGTGTAATACTCTCAGTCAGCTTCCGTAGTGTGTGTCCTATCCAGCGCCATCGACTTCGCTGTATCTCTTTATCCACTGGTATTTGACTGGTACATTTTCATAATCCAATCTATGGCCAGTAGAAAGAGAAATGGAGACAGAAGGCATCCCTGCCTTACTCCTGTACATCGGATCTCACTACACTAGAAATCAGGAAAAGGTAACGTGATAAATAAACCACGGATTGCTTTTCCCTGACTGAAAAATCACCATCGCTTCTGTCATGAAACCGACGTCGTAGCAATAGACGACCCAGCTCCTTCTGTGGGTATATGGTGCTGGTAATTACTTTCACTAACTGCCTTGTATATGGTGCTGGTAATTACCTATAACTAACCGCCTTGTATATGGTGCTGGAAATTACCTATCACTAACCACCTTGTATATGGTGCTGGTAATTACCTTTCACTAACTACCTTGTATATGGTACTGGTAATTACCTTTCACTAACCACCTTGTATATGGTACTGGTAATTACCTTTCACTAACCACGTTGTATATGGTACTGGTAATTACCTATCACTAACTACCTTGTATATGGTACTGGTAATTACCTTTCACTAACTACCATGTATATAGTACTGGTAATTACCTTTCACTAACCACCTTGTATATGGTACTGGCAATTACCTTTCACTAACCACCTTGTATATGGTACTGGTAATTACCTTTCACTAACCACGTTGTATATGGTACTGGTAATTACCTATCACTAACTACCTTGTATATGGTACTGGTAATTACCTTTCACTAACTACATTGTATATGGTACTGGTAATTACCTTTCACTAACCACCATGTATATGGTACGGGTAATTACCTTTCACTAACCACCTTGTATACGGTACTGATAAGTACCTATCACTAACTACCTTGTATATGGTACAGGTAATTACCTTTCACTAACCACCTTGTATACGGTACTGATAATTACCTATCACTAACTACCTTGTATATGGTACTGGTAATTACCTTTCACTAACCACCTTGTATACAGTGCTGATAATTACCTATCACTAACCACCTTGTATACGGTACTGATAATTACCTATCACTAACCACCTTGTATATGGTACTGGTAATTACCTTTCACTAACCACCTTGTATATGGTACTGGTAATTACCTATCGCTAACAACCTTGTATATGGTGCTGGTAATTACCTTTCACTAACCACCTTGTATATGGTACTGATAATTACCTTTCACTAACCACCTTGTATATGGTACTGGTAATTACCTTTCATTAGCTACATTGTATATGGTACTGGTAATTACCTTTCACTAACTACATTGCATATCGTACTGGTAATTACCTATCACTAACTACCGTGTATATGGTAATGTAATTACCTATCACTAAATACCTTGTATATGGTACTGGTAATTACCTTTCACTAACCACCTTGTATATGGTACTGGTAATTACCTTTCATTAGCTACATTGTATATGGTACTGGTAATTACCTATCACTAACTACCGTGTATATAGTACTGGTAAATACCTTTCTCTAACTACATTGTATATGGTACTGGTAAATACCTTTCACTAACTACCTTGTATATGGTACTGGTAATTACCTTTCACTAACCACCTTGTATACGGTACTGATAAGTACCTATCACTAACTACCTTGTATATGGTACTGGTAATTACCTTTCACTAACTACCTTGTATATGGTAAAGGTAATTACCTTTCCCTAACTACCTTGTATATGGTACTGGTAATTACATTTCACTAACTGCTTTATTTGTGGTGTAACCTCTTAATCTATTCTCTTAATACAAAATTAAAAAAATCACTGGAGTCTGTAGAAATGTTGTTTTACAGAAGAATGTTGAGAATACCACGGACAGCTAAGAAGAGTAATGACGCCGTTCTGAAAGAGGCCAAAGCAAAAAGAGAGCTAATTTCCAATATTAGGAAGAAACAATCATCATTTTTTGGCCATGTAATGAGAAGGGAGCAGCTGGAATATATTGTAACAAGTGGGAAAATTGAGGGACGAAGAGATAGAGGGAAGCAAAGAGAAAAAGATACCAGACAGCTTAAGAGAATGGCTTGGTAGAAGGTCAACAACAGAAATGATAAATAACTGTCGAGATTGAAAATTGTGGAGAGACATGATCACCTACGCCAGCAGGCCCGGTACTTGATGATGATGAATACAAAATATATTTCGATCATTCTCACCCTTGGATTTACCGTTAAGCTTCGATTAAATGTTCGGCCTTTCCAGTCCGATGAAGGCGAGACAGACAAGGGAATATATGATTACTTCATAACATTGTTGTCTTTTATCAACCATTTTGTTTACTTTAATTCGAATTTTTTCGTATTTCATTTTTCCGTTTCTTTTCCTTTCAATCTTCTAGCCGATCACCATGTTTTCACTGGTCTTCAGACCTTCTGGCTTATTTTGTCCTTACATTTTATTTTGTGAAACTGCCACATCACATCATCACATGAACCAAACAATTGCTATTTATTTGCCAGGTTGATATTTCAAAAAAATATTTTTGTTTAAAAAAAAAAAAACAACAACAAAAACTAGTACATCCACTCAATATTTTTATAATAAGATTTTCAATTCAAGCATTTCAATAATTAAATATAAGAACACATACGTATTATAAAAGTAATTAAAATAGTAGATTTATGTATTTTTAACATTTGGATTTGCGTAATCAGTTTCTGTTGTCTTTTGTGCGTGCTGACTTTTCGTTGCCTCGATTTGACTTGTCACAAGCAGACGTGAACAACAACAACCTGTTGTCGAGATGTCTGCCTAGTACATCTGTAACATCAGCTTGTATGGCTTCTGTCTCCAACAGATTCTTTTTCATTTCACAGCAGGAAAATTTAATCTTTGAAATTGAGTAACAGTTTTAGTTTTTTTTTAATTTATCAACATGAAGTTCAAGTTTAAGGAAGAGCATAGTCTTGGTAAACTTTGTTACCTTTTTTTTACTTAGTTTTTAAATTAATATAATAATATATATAATATAAATAATTATATAATATAATAGTCTGAAATTAATCTTATGTCATTATTCATTCATTCATTATACTTTAATTTAATAGTTAATTAATTTTAATTATTGATTCGTCGTTCGATATGTTTTAAAAATTAGTTTCATTGTCATGTTTGTCACTCTGAGTCGAGTCTGACTCATTTCATTAACTGAGATTGAATTTTAAACTTAAGACTGAAAGACTCAACTCAACTGACACTCACGTTCGTTTGAGTGATTTGCTTATACTTTACTTTACGCTAAAGTCAACTAAAGTGTAGTCGTGGAGTGTTCAAGTTAAAAATGTAAGTGTAGGTCAAGTGCTGTGGTACTTTGAATGATATCGGATCGTAGTAATTAATTCGTAACTAGTAACGTAAAAAAAAAAAAAATTAACGGGGCACACACAAAGAAGGAAATATTAAATTAATGAATGGAATGCCCTGGCTCAGGGGGTACAACAGAGACGAGAGACCTAAGGTGTTAAGTGGCCAGAACCAATCAGAAAGCATCAGCAAACTGGAAATTTTAAATTATATTGGTTAGTTTAACCTATTTTGAAGAAAATGAACAAGTAAAAAAGCTAACTCTGCTAACTAACTGGTTAGCTTATAAAAAGTAGGTAGTCTCTTAAGTCTCTACTCTGAACTCTAATAGTACTCTGATAACTCTGCCAAAGTTTGTGATACTTATACTAGGTCAGTGATACTCACTCAGTCAGTCATTGTCAAGTGTCATCATGTGATTATAGAGTCATAGGTCATGAGTATAGACTACTAGACAGAGCAGTGAGTGTAGTGTATATTATCTGTTAGTTTTAGTCAGTGTATAACTATATTATATTATTATATACATTTTGTATAATTAAGTATATCAATAATTATAATTGTCATAATATAATACTCAGAGTCAGATACTTAGATTCTTAAACTATGACTTCTATAAGAGTTTATTATTTCTTCAAGTTCAATAATACTATTCATATAATATTGTCTGGTATATGATTGTTACAACAGTAACAGTGACAACACTAGTAAACAGTTACAATACACTTCCTTTTTACGATACTCTGAGTCACTGTCATCATAGAGCAGAGGGTGTATCATAGTATATGTATGTGATTGATTGATTTACTGTGAGAGTTTATTTCGAGTACGGTGTTGTATTATTTACAACAATAACAACACCAGTAAACAACACATATATTTTTTTTAAATGTTCTAAAGTGCATGTTTAACCTATATAATTTTCTTATGATTTATAATTAAAATAATTTATTCCTATTATTATCATATCTAAGTTTAATAATAACCTTTAATACATATTATCATCATCATTAGGCTACAATGTCCTTTGCAGAACAATGCATTCACCACAGCCGATCTGAAAGAATCTCTGTCTCTAGCCAGATCTATCTTTTGAGATTGATTCTTTTTGGCTGTCATGACTTCTCGGCAGTCTGCAATCAGTAGTTTGCTGATGATTTCTGATTGGTTCTTAACACCTTAGGTCCCTGTTATACCCTGGGCCAGGCCATTCCAGCTCCTGCCTTCAAAACCGTTGTCGACTGAGTCAGTTCGTTGCCCTTTCTGCCCGCAGCTGTATGCACTATAGAACTTCCTTCCTTAGTTTTCTTCCTGTAGGTTAGCTGGCCAGCCAAAGCCAGTGCCCAGAGAGTGGCACTGCCGTCCGTTTAATAATATATTATGTTATATTATATTATATAAATATTATATTATATGATGAGAAGAGATAATAACCGAATAGCAAAGCAAGCCCTCATGTTGGAAACAACAGGAAAGAGGAAGACCCAGAGAGACACTGAGAAGAACATTGATGAGAGAGGCAAGAGCAGCAGGTATCAGCTCCCTCAATGAGATAGAACTGCTTGCACAGAACAGAAACAAATGGCGAGATTTGATAAAATATCTTTAAAAGAATTTAAAACTGCTAGAACAAAAATTCAGATAAGAGGAGTATCTTGGTCTACGCCCTATGGGCTGGCTACGGCTCGAAAGGTCAATAGATAGATAGATAGATATTATGTATATTATATTATATTATACAGGGTGTTTATAAAGTCTCACTACACTTATGTTTAGATATCCAAGACAGAATCCTTAAAAGTCCATCATTATGTCGCAGTGAACTTATTGAGCACATATTGTGATGACGTCATATTTTTTTCATTGACCTAGATACCAAGTTAGTGATTTATATATATTATATTATATTATATATTATATTATATTATATTATATTATATTATATTTATTATATATATTATATTATATTATATTATATTTATGATATATATTATATTATATTAAATTATTAAATATATTATTTGTTATATTGTGTTAGTAAAGTCTCACTACACTTTGTATATAGAACACTTTAAAAAAAATAAGTAAATGATGTCTCAAAAAAATGTGCCGCACAGTCCATCGTGAAGCAAAATGCAGTAAATGACTGTCATCAGCTGGAGTAATTCTTTGCACTCAAAACAGAATGATGTTATCAAAAGCAGAAAGAATATTTTTGGTTGAACAAGTGTTTCGAAATGGGGGTCGATACACACGGATGGTTGTTCAAAGATTTATAGCAAGATTTCCTAATAAACAACCTCCTCATCGCATCACAGTTAGAAATGTGTTAAATAAGTTCCGTGCTACGGGAAATGTGGAGGATGCTCTGCATATTGGTAGGCCTGCTGTGCCTGAAGAAAAATGTCTAGATATCCAAGAAATAATCTTGAAAAGTCCAAGCAAGTCCATAAGGAAAATGTCACAACAAGTGAACGTATCAGTGGGCACAGCGCACAAAATTCTTAATCACCAGTTACATTTTTATCCATGCAGGATTTCTGTTGTACCGGAGCTAAAAGAGCGTGACTATCAAAACAACTACTACACATTGTTTCAAGCATTTTTAGCTGAAAAAGACAAATTGATTCTTGATGTAACATACTTCTCTGATGCGGCATGATTTCATCTAATCTGGATGCGTTAAGAACCAAAATAATCGTATTTGGAACAGTTTTAATCTCAATGCATTTCATGAAGCGCAATGCAAAAATTGGGGTGTGGTGTGCCGTCAGTAGAAAACATTTAATTGGACCAATTTTCTTCAACAACACTATTAATGCCGATCGGTACCGTACTGACCTACTGGAAGCTTTTTTAGAACAGCTGAATGAAGTTGAAATTGAGGAAGCATGGTTCCAGCAAGATGGTGCAACAGCACACACAGCTAGAGCATCACTTCATTTTTTGGAAGAAATGTTCTCAAATCGCATAATATCACGTGGAATTTGGCCTGCTCGTTTTCCAGATCTAACTCCATTAGATTATTATCTATGGGGTTTCTTGAAAGGAAATGTTTTCAAAAATAATGTACGCACAATTGAGGGCCTGAAAGAATCAATCAGAATTACCATTTAAGAAATAACAACAGACACGTTACAGAAGGTATTTGACAATATGAAGTACAATCATGTCTTGAAGCCTATGGTGGACATTTCCAACATCTTTTGCAATGAATATTCTATTGGTACTTTCCAGATTGCTCATAGTAACTATTGTAACTAATTTAATGACGTTTTAAGCACATTTTTTGATGGTGTTATTTCTATCTATCTATCTATTGACCTTTCGAGCCGTAACCGGCTCATAGGGCGTAGACCAAGATACACCTTCTCCTATATGAATTTTTTGTTCTAGCAGTTTTCTTTTAAAGATATTTTATCAAATCTCGCCATCTGTCTCTGTTCTGTGCAAGCAGTTCTATCTCATTGAGGGAGCCGATTCCTGCTACACTTGCCTCTCTCATCAATGTTCTTCTCAGTGTCTCCCTGGGTCTTCCTCTTTTTCTTTTACCTGTTGTTTCCCATATGAGGGCTTGCTTTGCTATTCGATTATTATCTCTTCTCATCACATGTCCAACGTATGACCATCGTCTTTTCTTTTTACTGAAGATATTAGTGGTTGATTGGTGATTTCTCCAATTTCCTCGTTTGTTTTGAATTCGTTCCATTCTATACCAAGTATTTTCCTTAGACATTTATTTTCGAATGCGTTCAACTTTGTTTCTATATCTCTTGTTGTTTTCCAGCTTTCACACGCATACGTAAGGGTTGATAATACATTTGATTTGAATAGCCTAAGTTTTGTGTTTGTGCTGATGAGTTTTGATTTCCACAACTTTTCGAGGCTTCTGAAAGACATTGCTGCTTTAGCCATTCTGATTCTAATTTCTTTGCTCGTATCCCCTTCTCGATCAATGTGACTTCCAAGATAGATAAAGTGATCGATCTCTTCTACTGGTTTCTTTTCCATGTATATTTTGTCATTTGTTGGAATTAAACTTTTCATGACTTTAGTCTTTTCATGATTGACCTCAAGCCCAATTTTGCTGGCTATTGATGATAGTTCATTTGTGTTTTCCTGCATCGTTTTTATCTGACTGCTGATGAGAACTATGTCATCAGCAAAGTCGAGGTCCTCCAAATGGTCTCCTTGTATCCATTCGATGCCTTTATTACCAGTGCAGCATTTCTTCATTATGAAGTCCATAACAATTCCAAATAACAAGGGCGATAAAATACATCCTTGTTTAACCCGTTTCTATTGGGCCCAATTGGTGTTATTTACTTACTTTTAACAAATGTGTTCTTTATACAAAGTGTAGTGAGACTTTATGAACACCCTATGTTATGTTATGTTATATTATATTATACTATACTGTACTGTACTATACTATATTATATTATATTTTATGTTATGCTATGTTATATATTACATTACATTTAGTAGTGAATCCATTTAGTCTAGAGTAAGAGTCACAGAGCTCACTGAGTCACTTACTGCCTATTCATTTTATTCTGAAAGTTGGTATTATAGACCGAATTTACCTTGTTTACTTGGTTGTTGAGCTATTTTGCATTTAATCAATTATCAGTTTTATTTAACATTTGAATCTTGTGAACAGTAGACTAAGTATATTTGATAGGCGTGTATCTACAAATTGTTCTTGAACTTGATAAACTTGATTGCTAAATAACTTTAATTAAATAATGTATTATTAGTAAAAGTAAAAATAATTCTGAATCTTGAGAAATTTTGGGTACAAAAATTAAATACATACTTTGGTACAAATTAATTTATATATATATATATATATATATATATATATATATATATATATATATATATATATATATATATATATATATATATATATATATATATGAAATGTAAAACATAATAGCTAGATAACCCTTTAATGCACAAATCTAGAGATACCTCATTCATATTTATATATCAGTTACAAAAAAAGTTACAACTTTTAAAATAAACTGTTAATGTTTATGAGAGTTGTCTAAACAGCAGATTGATCTTCTGCAACAAAAACAGTGTTCAAGATCACTCCCCCACCATAAGGTTATGATGTACAATAAATAATCATGCATTTTAATGGCAGATGGTATTGCCATAAAATGTATAACAATCTTACATATGATATGTACAAATTTGTATAACTGGAGAACCCATTTGTCTAAATTTGAGCAAAATTCTCCATGTTATTAGGCAGGAATTGCCTGATCTTCATTTTTATATATAAGTAGTAGTGTAACCTCTGGATAGTTTTTGGAGGCACTCATTGAAAACATAACTTCCAGATATGGATTTTTTTTATTGCATTGGTGACTTCCGGTGCAGTAGAAAAAAAGTACCAAAACAAGAGAAATTTATTCAGTTTAAGTTTTTTTTTTTCATTTACTGGTGTATGTAAGTTAACTATTTCCTGACTTAAATTTGCTTTAGACTTAGACCAAATAAATTTCCAGGTTTCCAAAAAATCTCATCACATGACTTTTTCACTTTACCATTTCACATCATAATATAGATAATTGTGGTAGATATATATCTCTATATATCTGGGAAAGAAAATTGTTACAGAAAATGTAAATATAAGCAAACTACTGATATTTGATTGTTTAAAAATGTTAATTTGTTACAAGAAGTATACATGTTCATTTGTAGATAATTTTCAGTTAAAATTATTGTAACTTAACTGTTCCCATTGGCGTGCTATATTTTCCTTGAAATTTTACACAATGCAAAAGTATCCTAATGCTTAAAATATAACCGTTGCTTAAGATTGAATTTATGTACATTTTTTGCCAATGACTTCAGAATCAAAGCAAATATGATATGTTGAAAAGTTATGCGAAACAACTGAAACTAAAAGCAAAAACCACAGCCGTTATCTTTTGGTAGTACTAATTAGACCTGTTCTGGATTTACAAAAAAGTAATTATATGTCAGCAAAAATGACTAATTATCTCATATATTAATATGTAAATTTATTAATAGTTTGTTAAATTACAAATATTCTTGTTAAAGTCCAAAAGCCATCATTACAAACTTTACCTTGATGAAAATTATCAGTTAAAACTATATAGAAAGGTTGAGTTTTTGTCAAAAGGTTTTTATTCAAGCCTGGTCTGATCTGAACAAGCTTGATAGCATGTGATTCTCATGCTGAAGGTCTAATGTACATTATATAACAAATTAATTGTATATTTTATTATTTAACTTAGCTACCAGTGATGGAAAATGTACAACTGAAATAAACAAAAGAATAGGAATGGCAAAAAGTAATTTTAATGTCATGAGGAACATACTAACATCAAAACAAATAACACCAGGGCTAAAACTAAGAATAGCAAAATGTTACATCTTCTCAATATTCCTATATGGTGCAGAAACATGGACATTAGACAAGAAAACAGAACAGAGAATTGAAGCCTTTGAAATGTGGATATATAGAAGAATAGGTAGAATTGGATGGAAGGAAAAGAAAACAAACGATGAAGTCTTAAAACTACTAAAAATGAAAAGAGAACTACTAAGCACAATTCAAACAAGACAAATGCGATTTTTGGGCCATGTTAAAAGACACAACAGCCTACTAAAAGTAATCCTAGAGGGGAAAATACAAGGTAAAAGAGGCAGAGGCAGACCAAGACTAACATGGACGAGTAGCATCGAAAGATGGACAAATCAGCCTATGATAACCTACACCATCAAAGCAAGAGACAGAGCAGAATGGCGCTCCATGATAGCCAATCTTCATTGTGGAGATGGCACTCGATGATGATGATGAACTTAACTACATGAAGAATGTGTGCAGATTTAATCCACTTTGTAAATTTTATTTTAAAATGCAGTTACAGAGAGAAGAGAAATAATGTCAGACATAAAAAGATGGTGAAACAAAAAAATTAGTGTCATTACCACAGCAATATTTTTCATTTTTGTCAATATATTTTATGTTTAGTTACACTTGTTATTATTTTGCAGAGTACAGAAAACTGGAATCTGGCAAAATCCGCGCAAAATATCCCCAGCGTATTCCGGTAAGATATGAAAATGTTTGTACTTAGGGAATGTAACTATGTTTTGAATATAATTATTGTTCTTGATTTGGTTTACAATACAAAGGAGAGAGGCCCACTATTTTATAGATCTAATTTGGCTATAGTCTGGATAGATCAAAACATGCACTTTTTCAAGAAGTCGTACCAGTTACTGCTGATGGTATTTCTAGCTAGCCGGGGTGTATACACCTCTTTATTTACAATTGATTTCATCTTGTATACAGTGATCTTAAAATTAGACAGAAGGACAGAAAGTATTAAAAGTATCAACTTATTGCAGGTCACGTGATGATGTAATATGATATAAATATAATTGAAATGGTATTAGTTTTCAAGAATATCCATATATCCTTTAGTATTTTAGTATCATGCCATTAAATCAACTGTCAGGCGTAAATGATCCTACAAGGAACAGTGAAAGGTAGAAGGTTTAGTGGTAGACAAAGAAGACTGTTGATTAATGTTGTCAAAGAATAGACGTGGACAAATATTTTGGTTTACTATAGGTATCTTAGTGAGCTGTGATAGCTCAGTGGTTAGTGAACTGGACTACAAAGGACAAGAGGTAGGGTTCGATCCCAACCGACGACTTCCGGGTTCACCCAGCCTTAAATGGGTACCAGATTTTTTTCTGGTAAAGTAAAGTGGCACGGATGTAATACCAACCACATTACCCCAAAAACCATGTGCAGGTCTGTAAAATTTATGGTCACTAACACCATATTCCCTATACGCCACTTGGCAGGATGGGGTGCTTTACTATAGGTATCTTCATCTTTTAGCTCTAATGTTTATGTTTTTTGTATTGCGAAGTCTTCCTTCTCTACTAGTTTTGCCAGATTGCTTAGACTTTTTTCCAGACAGGTAGAGAGGTAAAGTAGGATCTTGTTCAGTTCAGGTTAACTGATCCCGATGCAAACAATCAGCTTTGAGTCACTGACCACTTTCAGCTGGTACTAGATGCCTTATGGACAGAGGGAATTCATTTCTATTTATTTACTACTTTGTTAATATTGTAATAAATTACAATTGAAATGTAACGAAATAACCAATAAATACCATTAATTTATCCAATTATTATTATTTAAACAATGATGTCTTCATGGATTTAGCTCCTTATCCTCTCACACCCCCGTCCTGGTCTCTTAGTTGTGAGATTCTGTTTCTAGCTTTCTCAGATAACAATGAAAAACAGGAAGAACTGTGTACACTTTGTGTACATTAGAGAACTCTTGGCAGCTAACACCACTATCAAGGGGGTTAACATACTGTTTTTCTGAATGAAAAAAAAAAGAAGAGAAATAACAATGAGGACATAAATGAAAATTGATCTAAATCAAGCATTTGTTGGAACAATTTGTTTAGAGTCGATAAAGTGGTTAAATAAGAAAATAAGGTTTTTACGGAAATAATTACGAAAATGTCAATAGATCAAATAAATCACAAATCGTGGCTCTCGGGTTTCTTGTGTCTGCTACTAGAGCCAAATTTTGTGGCTCATGGTATTGAATGTGTTAAAAGTAACAAAGTGTAATCCAAAATGACCTCTGCTGTGGCCAAATTGTTCAGCATTTAAAAATCAACTCACACTGACATGCTGAAGATGAATGTGTGAGGTTGAAAGTCTCAAGATATCATGGCTTGTCATAAACTAGTGCACAATGCATCCACATTCACTGAAAAAACGAGGAAAGACTATCTAACATATATTTTTTTTCTCGGATAAAAGCTAAATAATCATTCTGATAGTATGGTTAGTTTGTTATTTAATTCACATTTTCATATTTAATCTTCTGTTTTTCATTAGGTGATTGTTGAAAAAGATGCTAAGTCACAAATACCAAGTATCGACAAGCGAAAGTTTCTTGTTCCCAATGATATCTCAGTTGCTCAGTTCATGTGGATCATACGCAAACGAATCCAGCTACCATCAGAAAAAGCTATATTTTTGTTTGTTGGAAAAGTTCTTCCTCAGTCCAGGTAAAGAGATGAACATTTGATTCCTTAAAGTGTTAATGGTTGGAATACAGTCACAGATGACAGGTTTGTAAGGGTGATTCTCTAAGCATTAAGGTGCATAAAGTCTGTTCCTATATATAAGACCATTGTCATTATTTTAGCAAAAAATATTCATTAGTATTCTATTGTCTTTCCTGATCACACAGGAGGATAATAGAAAAGTGCATGAACTTCATAGCGACATTGTTGTTTCTCTGAGTAGTTTAAGAAATTTGATCTCTAGAACTGAGTTCTTTTTTTTCTATAATTATTTTGATGTTTTTGAATAGAATTATCTGACTTGAAAATGTCAACTGCCTGGTGTCATTGAGATCAAACCTGTGCATAGATTTTTTTTTCACATTAAAGTTTGTCAAAGTATAAAATAAATTAAAGAGATAATGTTGCACTGCATGAACATAATGTAAATTAATCATAATAATATGGGTTTAATGCACCATAATACTTGGAATCGTCAGGATCATGAGTCTGGAATTAGATTTAGCAGTAGTAGAAAATTTTACTTTGTAGAATTTCCATGGGTAGTGACATACACTAGTATGCACAAGTAGCTATCGCTTTTAATTAATTTCTTGCCTGTGTTTTCTTATTATGCACTGTCCTTGAGACTGTAAGTACTTTGGCTTTCTTTTATATCTTTCTTCATTATGCATTCTCTAGCCTACTGATTATTATTATTATTATAATTTTTTAATTATTTCAGTCAAGGATATATTTGTTTATCCTTACTCTTTGTGCTTATGTGTGTTTTCCTCAAAAATGATATGTTGTGACAAAGATGAATTTGGATAGAACTTTCACTGTGGAATATTCTATGACAGGTTCTTTTTTGGAATTTCCACGGGAGAAGACAAAGGAGAAAGTAAAAAAATACTTGGAGTTGGGAGGTGGAATTGGATATGAAAATGATTTGAAATATATTTGAATTATAATATATGGAAGTGAATCTAACATGACAGCTTGGAAAATGTTTGTTGTGCTGCACTGGGAGACGAAAATAAGAAGTTATTCCTCTCTGTTAACATGTATATCTTTCAGGTAGCTGTAGCTGTTACCACACTCCTGGAGATTGTGATGATTAACAGACTATACGAAGTGAAGTATTGACTCTCAAACCTCTGTGATGTACAACTTTCTACAACAATGTGAAGGCTGTACAGAGAAATTTAAAGTGGTTAAATAAACTGGGAGTGTGTGGTGTGAAATATTAGAAACACAGACATTGTATGAAACCATAGTCATCATCTGCATCCTACTACATCTCTTGCTGCCTTGAAATAGAGCCTGAGTGAGAGGTTAAGGTCATTGTTAGCAACTCTTCCTTGTTGAAATCAAAATTATTTACTTGTCCCTTTGTTATCATAAATTGAGCTGTGGATTAATTTTAACCAATCTTGAATCAGCAAAAACAGAGAGTTATTATGATAATGTGGAATACACTTGGAAAGGGATCAAGATCTGGAAGGCATGAGCAAACCTGAAGATAAGTACAGATAAAGAGCATCCATTGCACCACGAGCTCAACATAGGGAAAGGTGTTAGGCTTAAAAAGAGGCAAATCATGGGTGGGCCGAGCAGATGTCGTCAGCAAATAGGTCTGTGGGCTTACCAATATCAATGTTAGTGAGGAGTGGATACCAGTGCCTACGTCATTCAAGTGGACATTCTCGTGTATTGTCACACTCAACAGGAAATGTATGGAACGGAACTCAGTTGTGGTCAATGCGGAGGTAAACGGTCTTATCTGGGATAACACCGATGAGAAAGATAAAGTCATTTATACAGACGGATCTGTAATACAACACCATAGAAGTGCATGAGCACTTACAACACGCTCGGCAGGCAGAATGGTCAAGGAAGACAGTGGTGCATAAGTTATGACCACGGGTAGCATGACGATGAAAGTGATGGTAGTGACCAGGGCATTCATCTGGTTAGAGTCACAAGACTACACCCACGACTGTATACTGAGTGATTCGATGTGCATGATAAAAAAAGGTGGAGGTGGGCTCTGTGCGCATGCAATGGGTAGAGTCATTGTGCAGAAGTAAGAGAAAAGTAAAGTCACCTTTGTCTATATCCCAAAACATGCGGGAGTACAGGGAAATGAAAGAGCGCGCAGGTTGGCAAGCTGCACTATTGTTGAGGACGGTCAACCAATGGATCAGGCAGACCAGACATCAATGCCCTCCAAGATGTGAGAAGGGCACCAGTCATTGACAACCATGAGTCCACGTCACTCCTTTGGTTGAAAAAGATGGGAGTTAAGATGGGCACAGCCAGAAATGAGAAACTTAGTGGACATCTAAGAAGACTTATCAACCAACACAGAACTGGAGTTGTCAGCCCCTGGACACTGCGAGACTTGCTGAGGAGGGGATCTGAGCATCTATGGACAATTTCAGAGTGCGATAATGATGACCCGCAAATAACTCGATAACACATTTGGATAACCATGTTGGGTCTCAGCAGCAAATCGTGGTTGGAAACAATAAAAGAAAGATACTTGTTAGTTTCAGCTTTGCGAACAAGACAGAACCAATGTTTTCACAAAGAAATATTCAATTGAGGCAAAACAATACAAATTCTTAAAAATCAGTGGAAAATAGAGACTTCATGGACACCTGCAGACAATGACATTTTAAATGTTTTTTTATTATTTAGAAATTAAAATTTTTTTCTTAAAATTTTCAGTGCAAGCATGGGTCAGATTTATGAAGAACATGGAGATGATGATGGATTTTTGTACATTGCATATAGTGGAGAGAACACCTTTGGGCAGATTGTGAGACTCATTCAGTTGTAGCCTTTACTGATCATTGGGAATCCAATGCTTTCAGGAACAAGAAATTATCAGCAAGTTTATAAATTGTTCATGATTGGATTTGAGTTTTGCATTGTTTAATTATGGTTCATTAGGGCATAATTTAAGAATACACATGTCATTGACTATTTTTCTTTGTCATTTCAGTTGGTTTAATCAAAGTTGTATTTGTTTTATTTACTTTATTGTTTTGCAAGTATTTTGAAACATAAGATTTCTTATAAAATATCAAATAATGTCACCTTAATTAACTGTTTCAAAACTTGATATCTGAAGCAAATTAATTTGAGAAATATTAATGCATTCCTTTTTTTTTCATTTTTATTACTTCACACTGTAATATAGATAAGTGTGATGTATATTATCCGTTGGGAAAAAAAAAATGTTGCAGAAAATGAAACTCAATAAATTGCCGATATTTGTTTATTTGAAAGAATAAAACTGTTGCGAACATATAAACAAATTATTTAAGAGTTGCTGATTTTCTGAAAAATATTGTAACTCACCTATTTCCATGATTAAAAGCGTTGCTATTAATTTTGTTGACAATTTGCACAAATATTTCCAAAGTCCTTCAAAATATAGTTTATATTTAAAGCAAGGAGGTCCATAAAAATTGTATTTACATACATGTTTGTCAATGATGTCAGAGCTAATACAAACTTTATTAATTTATGTCACATCACAACTTTATTATTTACAAATTATTTTTTTTGTACTGCTGAACTTATTAGATCTAGAAAACAGAGAAATACCTGTTTGATTTCTCTGATCAATTGTATCATCATTGGTGTCTGATGTTCCTGAGGAACTGATACTCCTTATTGGTAGGAAGCTGAAGAGCAAAAACAGACCATCTTTTAGTTGCTTACTTTCTACTGGACTTGCTTTAAAACTCTAGTCATAAATAACTATAAAAAATAGCCCTGATTTGCCTTGCACTGTATCTTTGTGGTCTAGTGATCATGGCACCACAGAAGTTGTGCTATGACCATTATTTGTGAGTAATAAACACAGAAGAGTGAGTTCCAGCAGACCCCAAGCAAGAAACAATGTCTTTGCAGATAGTATTTGAAATATGATTCTAGCCAATTAATGAATAAAAAATGATAGCATATACAAGAAAAAACATTATTTGTCTTATTAAAGAATATACATATTTTTTTTAATGTAGGGCTATTTAATTGTACAAGTGTTATTTTGATTTGTTGTTCGTATATTTTTGGCTGCAAAGTTCAGTGTATAACAGTTATAAATAATTGATTTGTTGTTTCACAATTTTTGTGTACAAGACATGTAATCTACAAGTCTGTCATGACTGACTTGATTTAATCCTTATCAACTGTTAACAGTTTGCCCTTTATGTCCTATGCCTCTCATACAAAGATGCATGTCCATTTTAATTGGTTTATATGTCATAATTAGAGATACTAGATAACAATCCAAGGAGATAATTAGTAAGCATGTAGCTGCTTAACTGCTTCATCATTCATTAATTGCATTTCACATTCAATTTTCCTTAGTATTTTCATAGCTTTACCTCTGTGATACACAAAGTTATGTAGGTCACACCTATGTTCTAGTATATGTTAACTGTGATTTACGAGCCAGAAGAATTATATATAATGATATCCTTCTGGAACTTATGTTAGATATTTAAAAATGATAATTTAACAATATCAGTATATAAAAGTTTCTAATCCATTTTTCTATTTTTATAAAGATGTACTAGATCAGTGATTCTCAACCTTTTTTAACCTTTTAGCCACCTGCCGACCTTGTTTTCTTCTTGTGACCTCTGTCCTTTCTTTCATATTGATCATATACACACACACACACACATATATATATATATATATATATATATATATATATATATATATATATATATATATATATATATATATATATATATATATATTTTATATATATATATAATGCTTTACCAAACTACTGACTTATCATGATTGCTTGCTACCAACCGTCTTTCAAGACGCTAAAGGCCATATGTATATAAATAAATATAAATAAAGGCTAAATTTAGGAGAAGAGGGCATCTAGTTTAAGCGTTTTGGGGGGGAGGAGGTAGAGAAAAGTAGGAAAGGAAAATAATGCTGCTGCAGACTGAAGTGGGCTTGGCTTAGTCACTGCAAATGAAACAATCCACTGAGTGGAAAAATGTTATATATGTAGTTGTATTCTACAAGTATTTATAGGCACAGTTCTCTAGTCTCGTGTCATGGCCCTCCAGCCTCATGTTCCCCAATCATACCATTTTTTTCTTATGCCCCCTCCCCCTGAATATTATCATGTGGTTCCAGGGGGCCATATTGCCCCTGATTGAGAACCACTGTACTATATGAATTTAATTAATAAATAGTAAATATAAAGGCAATTATAAATTTCATCTAAAATTTGTAGGTGTTTGTGATTCTAAAAAGAATATATGTATGCAATAGTATACAAAAATACAAAGAATACAAGTGATACAAAATTTATAATTAATAATAATTATTACTTATAATATTGACTTAGTTTCTATAATTGTCTAATACATGTATATATTCAATAAATCTATTTCAATATAATCCTAGATGTAGTGTTATGTTAGTGATGTTGTTATGAGATAATAAAGAAGATGCTTTGAACTCGGGGAATTTCACACTTCTTTCACTTAGATGGTTGTATGTTAATTATCTTACATAAGCAATTCATAATTTACATTAAGTAGTCGCTGACCCTACTTGGACAAAGTTGTGTGGAGGTGACACATTTGTCTTTTGAATGGGTAGATTTTGCTAAACAATTTTGTTTGGACAGTGACCATTTTTGGTTAACTCTTGTCAACTTTTAATTTTCAAGGGTTCCTTAACGTGTGCAAGTACATATGGGACCTCCTGTTTTTTTACCATTTCCCAAGAGGACTAGACATCGGATCTCACTACCCAGAGACCAAGGGAAACCATAAAGAAACTATGGATTTGTAGTGAAGTGACATGCTTCAAACCAATTACCTTCTTGTTCAGAGGCTGATGTCTTACCACCCAATCTCCCCAAAGTTCCATGTGTATGTTGTACATATTAAGGAATTCTGAACATTTGAAAAATGAACAGAACATACTGGTGGCCAGGCAAAAAGTGGAAAGAAAAACTCTAACAAACCTGAAAGTGATATTACCTAACTTTTTCTATATTATCCCTAGATACTCACATTTAGTACAAAGTTTGTGTATTTTTTGAGATTCTTCTATGTTATATGGAAAGAGATTTGAGTATTTGTAGGTAATCTAAAGTGTAATATAGAAAATGCTGATTCAGTGCACCACAGATTCAAGTTTGTGGAAGGACATGTTCACCTACGCCAACCAGTATGGCACATGATAATGATGAATATAGAAAATAAGGAAGATAGGGAAAAGAAAAGAAAATCTCTGTGACGGTCCTTGACATATAAGAGTTATGGTGTTAGTACTGATATTTTTTTCCCAATGGCCACATTTTTTTAGATGTAGGTCAGCATTTCACTAATTACAGTTGAGTGAACCTAGAGGAAATCGATCGTAATCAAACCTGTGTGCTTATTCTTAGTAACTACTGCTCTACTGTAGTTCTTGAAGACAGAAATTTACAAGAAGGGAAATCTGATGATTAGATTTACTTTTCTTTTAATTGTAATGTTGGTAATTTATGTTTGGAATATGTTACAGTCGGTAAATTTGTAGTGTTTGGTAATATTTTGTTTATTTGTTCACCAGGCTACTATTCCTACTCTTTCTTGTCCACCCTTATAAAAGCATTAAATAGGCTTAGATGTTTTGTGTTGTGTGGGCATAGATATGTTGTGTTGTGGTTTACATCAAGCATCTATTAGGAGGTAACAGGGATATAATATAGTTATATAAAATTAAACAAGGTAGCCTTGAAGGTTAATTTTATTTATTATTTTTAAAAAGTGTGTTTATTCATGTTGAAAAGGGGTTTTATATATTTTGGATTTGTGAATCTATTTTTAGAAGAAAATATTGAATTTGTTTTCAATTTTGTTGTAAGAACTTTAATGGGAATAACTTATGTACTATCATGGCCATCAGTGTCCAAGCAATAAACATTGAGCTTGGTCTGTGCAGTGCTGTTGATTCATCATGGCAACAACTTTGGCATTTATAATTAGCTACTGTCATGTCTGAATTCATTCAATCTAAATTGTTATTTTTTTTATAAGGCTTTGACCCATCAATATTCTAATTTCCTACACTGTAAAAAGTAAATAAAGTACCCCTGTCACGCCAAGTGGCGCATAGGGAATATGATGTTAGTGACCATAAATTTTACAGACCTTTGGCACATGATTTTTGGGGTAATGTGGTCTGTATTACGCCCGTCCTTGTAGTCCAGTTCACTAACCACTGAGCTATAGCGGCTCCCCAATTTCCTACACTGACTCCTTTATATTTCTGCTTGTTTTTTTTTCTGTCTACTTCGATTTATCCATTTTCTTTTCTACTCATCTTCTAAATCCAGATACATTTATTTCACTGATGACCACCTCTATAACTTAGATACCACCTTTTTCAACGGTCTTGTTCTTTGACACTGGCACTTATATTTCTCTGCTGCCCAAATTCACAATTTTGGCTGCTTGATGTTTTTTTCCTATCTGATTCCATGTTTGTAACTCCTTTATTTTTTGGCTGTCAGGTTCCATGACTCAAACTCCTTTTTTTCTGCAGCACAATTCATGCTGTTTTTCTAGTGTCCTATATTTCTCATTTGGCCATTTTATTTTCTTCTCTGTCCACTGCCTTAGCCCTGAAGCTGCTTTAATTGTTTTGGTCTTCTTATCACACACAATTATATATTCTGCATTCATGTTTTTAAAAAGAAAATTTTACATGACAGTCATTTTCATATTGTACCATTGATACGTGATGCTTTCTAAATATTAATGTGATTAATTTCTTACAGATCCATTTCTCTCAATTTTTTAAATTCTCAAATTCTTCATAATATATTTTTCCTTATAGATACTCACAGAATTATTACTCTCTATTTTCTTGCAGAATGGCGTGTCTTCCCACCCACAGAATGACATTGTGGACGTTTTCATTATGAAATCATGAATGGCTAAGCCATTTACTACATCTTAGAGAATAGAAACCAATATTTTTCTGCAAAAAGTTGATTACATTTTCATAAATTTTATTGTTGGTTGTTGGTCTGTAAGAAAGTATTGACAAATAATCTATAATTTGTTCTAGCATTTAAAATTGTCCCCCTTCAGTTGTTTCATTTCTGTTTTATTTTAACCATACTCTTCCCTTTGTGATAAATTCTTGTTTGCTTATCTATTGTTTTGCTGTATTTTATATTTTTTAACTCACATACAAATAAGTTGTTTTAAGTTGAAAAACTGCATTTTATGTGAATTAAATGTTAAATCTTTCACTGCTGGACGTGTGTGTATCACTACCCCTGATAACATTTTCAAACACAACATATCAACTTGTAAAAATCTATTAAAAAATAATGGTTGAACATAAACTAAAAGAAATGTATTCCGAATGAAAATTGCATGAAGTTTCATATCCAAAAATCATTAGTTGTTAATATGTTCACAATTAAGTGTACAGTTAGTTGAACAACAACAACAACAAAAACACCTTTGTGTGGGAAAAAAGGTAGATGCTCATAAGAAAAGAAATAAATTTCTCGCAGTTTCAGTATTTTTGAAATACTTCAAAAAGCATACACTATCTCCATCACACAAAATCAGATCACTTATATTGAACAAAATCTGTTTCTTATTCACTTTCCACATAAAAAAAATAACGTGAAAATCCTCAAAATGTGATGATCTAATTTCATCATGGAAGCTACAAAAAAATCGAAGAGAAGGATCAGCCCAATCAGATTCTGATAACTGTTTTCAAACACAAATTTGAAAATGTTAGAATTGACCAGATTCCATGAATGATGGCAGAAATTATTTCAAAGTTTAGTGTACTTTTACATTGAAGAGTTGCTGGTAACTAATGTGATGTAAAATAGTGTCTAAATTTACCACAATGAGACAAACCAAAAAATGGTGAAAATTGATACTTTAGAGTGGAATGGCTTCACTGTGGGTGGGGCATTTTCATATCTGCTCAGCCCCCATTCCAGCAATCAACAAGATGTCTATCCTGATCTTTCATACTGTTCTGTTGAATGAGCTGCACTCTGTTTAAATGGCACACGCAACTCACAATGGATACTTTTGAGTTACTATAACGGCTGTCACAGCATAATCTCCATGCACCCGCACCAAATCCACATGGACTTCATGGTCAGTGAGCATGCCACAATAATAATCACTGTCCCAACAAATGAAGCCAGGCTCCCACTTTGGTGGGACACTCGATCGATCTGACCCCAGTCCAGCTTGTGGCAAATTTGAGTAAAGAACAATTTGTTCTTACATCTCATCCCAGAGCCTGGGCTAATGACCTGGTATAATTCCACTAAACTCCACAGCCATTCATTCGCCTGCAGCATTATTTCAGCACGTCAAAATCATGTTGATTTGTTGGTCACGTGAATGCAACTGGACTAAGACTGTCAATGAGCCAATTATTGCCCAGAATCCATAAAAGGAAAATATTTATTGTTATCTGTTACTTGTTTTAGCTGATTGTTGATGCTTCCTATTTTCTAAGAAAATGACAGAAATGTGATCAGGAAGTGAAGAATTGGGGGTAGAAGTAGTATGAGGGTTACAAGCCACATTCATTAATCAAAGATCATGGGTTCGTTCTTTTTAAAGACACACTTTAATTGACCAGCTGTTAAAATGGATATTGAGTTCACAGATTTAAGTTGTGTTTATTAATGCTTTTGAGTTGTCACTGAGTTTTCCATTATTTATATAGTATCTTCTGGAGAGTTGCAGATTTTGTTATATATTTATTTTAATACGTGAGTAATGTAATATGTTTAATAAAAAAAATATATATATTTGAAGATAATTAGCGTAATTACACTTGTGTATGTAATATGTAAGTTGATTGCTGTTGCTGATTTCAGTAAATATTTAATCTAACTTTAAAACAAAACTTATGTATGTAACCCAACTAAAATATGAAATTTTGTAGAAAATGTCACATTCTTTATAATAATGAATTATGTGCAGCATTATTTTGTGAAAATGAGGGGATGTTGAAAGCTGTATGTAAAATGTTGAAGATGTTTATGAGTTACATCAAAATGGAGCCCTCTGTTTTGAGATTTTAAACTAATGTTGAGTGTTGTTGGTATGTGAGACTAAAATTGATATTAAATGTGCATGCTGATATTCATGATTGAAATCTTTATAAGAAATTTATTTACATGTGTGTGCACATACATTTTTTATGTAATTGCCCTGTAGGTGGTTGCGTAATTTGGACCGTTTAAAGTTATTCATCATATATAACAAATATGTACAAATATTTCTTTAAACTTTTGCCATTTATTTTACAAAATTATTGGCTTCAAAAGATAATGTTTATAATTTTTTTTATTAAATACTTTATCTGGAACTGTATAAAGGTAAATGACACAGTGGTAGAGCATTTGCTTTGCTTGTGAAAGGCTCTGTTTTTGAAATTTAATATTTTTGTACAACAGATTAACAAGGTCATAAGGAGCTCACTTTTCTCAGAATTCAAAACACATCCTTCAGTTGACCAAGCTTAAGAGATAAAGAGTGTTGGGCCTTTAGTCAGGGTATGAAAGACATCCAATGAAATAAACATTGGGTCATTTTTTCCTTAAGGAGATATACCGAAAAGAAGTAGAGACCTTACGCTCCTCTTAAATGGCAATAATGCTACTTCTTTCAGTAAGGTCACAATATTGTTACTTTGCTCTTGTATTTATAAGTATTCCAGCAGACAGACTGGCCAATTCAGCTATGTTTGCTGATGGGCAGCCAATGGATTTTGTCAATGTCATTGACAATCTGCAAATGATGAGTAGAGCAATGGATTTTGACAGAAGTACAAATATGTGTCTATTTAGACTATGTGAGCTGGGAGTGAAAATTGGTAGTTGCCAGAACAGAGCAATATTCTGGACAAATGATAGTGATTTGTCAACCAACACCAAACTGGCACAATTAGTCGCTGTGTGCTGGTGAACATTTTGAGAAAACTGGAACACCTATGAATGTGTCCGGACTGCTGTGGTGATGATGATCCTAATTTAATATAATCTAACTATTACTAGACTCCTGTCACAATGTTATATATAAATATTTGTATACGTTAAAAATATTATTTGTATAACTTTAAATCTCTTTTTAAAAGTTTCAATAGATAAAGCAAGATTTATACATCGCCTGCTCCAGACTCACACCCCAAATCTGCAACGCATCAACAATCTGAGACTGGAAAGTAAGACTATGATCAAGTCACACTCCATTTTACAGTACCCACAGTTCAGATGAGTAGAGTTTCCAGCCTGACATATTATTATCACCTGTTATCAGTTGCTGACCCGTGCAGTTATGTTACACCTTGATCAGAGGATTAGTTTGAGAGGAGAGTCCTCCCTTGAGTATATAAGACAGTCACGCAGAGTACAAACCATTTTAGACAGCGGCCACCATGAGAAGGACATCAGTCTGCCAGATTAAAACTAAGACAATGTGACCAGGTATGAACAGTAGATTCGATCAGAAGTGTTGCAAAGAGTAAGCTTAATTAGTATATGTCAATATAGTGAGAGCCTTCAGGTTCAATACAGCAGGAGGCTGATGCCTGAAAGTTATGAGCCAGGTGAGCCCACCTTCCCTAGAGTGTCAAGGAGCTAAAGGATTAAAGCACTTGCTCGACTGGGTGGAGGGATCTGTTTTTGATGATCAGATGACCCTGTACTGTGAAGCTGTGTATAAAGAGTTTCCTGTTTATTAAATACATCCATCTACACTTGAAATTATGGTGCCATTACTCTTGCACATCGTTTGTTCAATGAAAAATGTAGACAAATAAACATAATTAGTGGTAGCATTCTATTAGTATGTGTAGACAATGGGCTGAGTGTTGTGTAAAGATCACATTCTCTGTAGGGCACCAAGTATCAGTGTAGTGATGTCATCTATGCAGCAGATCACTCTCTCTCACCACAGGTTGTGGTTTCTAGGGATTTAATCTTTTGATAGAGCTTGGCAACTAGTGGCATCATAATAACTTGCCTGAGAGAGGCATTCAATCCAATACTTGACTGCTTTCAGGACTTCACTCTTGATTTGGTGTCTGGGTTTACTCTCAAGGCCTTTCCCATATGTAGGTATTGCTGCAAAGCAGCAGATGTTTGAAAATAAATAGATGTTTATTATTTTGTCCTGTTCACTTAGTTGTTTTAGTTTTATCTTCATGGTCTTATGGCACAATATAGTGGGAGGGGAGGGATATTAGAGGGTGTGATGCTCCTCTGATAAATTGAGAAAAATCTGGCACAGGACAAATCTTGAACTTGTATAGGCAAGTGGTTTGTTACTAGAGAGTATGCTTTGTCAATCCTTATATCAGGAAAATAAAAAAGTACAGACTTCTAAACTTATGAGGAATTACACAGCATGAAGGATACTCTCAAACAACATCAATTGACATGGTTGTGGCCACGAGAATGGTGGGAGCTAGAACTTTATATTTTCTTCATGAGTTATATAAGAGAAGAAAGAAAAGCATTTGATGCATATATATTACACTACATATTTACTTATATAGTATAATACCCGTGATAACTTATTAATTTCCTTTGATCCCCATATATATATATATTTATATTTGATTATTAGTCTGGAAGCTGGTGAGCTCTTGCTCTTAAGTTCAGTGCCATCTTGATGTTTCACAAATTGTTTGTGAGCTGTTGTTTAGCTCCAATATAGTTCAATGCATTTAAATTTCAGTCTTTCATGGTGCTAACTGGTAAGGGTAAATTGCATCATTTTGAGATGTTGACATTTCCTGTAAATGTAGTTAATTGTTCTTGACCAGGTTTTTCTTATTCATCAAATACCTTGCTGAACCAAAAATTACGCACACATTTTTAAAAGTAGTTTTATGGCTTAAAAGTAAATAAAAGAAAACAAGCAAAGGGTAAAATTAATATTTGTGGTTTTAAAATTGTGATAGTTTTTTTTAAAATATATTTTGGGGAGTTGGTTGTTTTTCTCTTTTTAACAATATATTTTCCTTTCATTATTTGCATTTGGCACTTTTTAAAAAAAGTTTATTGTTTTCGTAGTGAGTTTTAGTCATCATATTGACACTTGAAATTCTAATTTGGCACAACATGACAGTATTTGGCTGTCTCTGATGTCAGGGTATTGAAGCATGTTGAGGACTTGTTATCAGTGTAAGGCACAGAAACACATCTTTAATTAACAATGAAATGCTTTTCTGTGTATTATTCTTGTATGATTGTTCTCAAAGTTTTGTTTTTGTTCATACTTGTTTTCTTAACAGCTGACATTGATGAAATGAACGATTTTGTTTGCTTCTTTAGTGTTTCAAGGTTACATTTAACTCTTGTTGGAATAAATCAACAAACTAGTCAGCAGTATCTGGGAGTTCAGTTTGTTTTTGCTTGCTCTAATACAAGTTCTGTGCAGTCATTAGTCTCTTTACAAGAGACAAGAAGGGCCTCACATGGGGACATTTTTGTGTGTGTTCATACTGACAGGGTTTCTGGGTTCACCCAGATCTGAAAATTGGTGCTAGACATTTTTCTGAGAAAGGAAGGTAGCCCAGCATGATACTGGCCACATCATCCTGTAAATGCCGTGTTCTTCCTTGACAAATATAAGCACTAACTGCAAATATGCTTTAAGAGATATTTTTTCGGAAAGATAGAAATATGTTGGGAGTGCAATGATGATGACCCGCAAATAACTCGGTGCTTTAAGACCTGCAGTGTACCCTAATGAATGCTCTAGATAATGGTTTTCTTGTTAGAACCACTGGTTCTTCCTAACCGTTGTTGTGATACAAAACCCGCCCCATCTCGGGTGTGATGGAAGCGCGCTGTTAGTTCTTATATTTGTATGATGGTCAACACACTTTTGGGTAACGTTGTCATCACTACACCAAGACATCTCTTATTTAATGAGAACGTTGTTAATTCTGCACATTAATTTTTCTGCTCTCCCTCTCTCTTTATCTCTCTCTCTGTCTCTCTCTCTCTCTCTCTCTCAGTCAATTAATTAATGACTCAAAAACTTGTTAAAATATCTATCTATCTATTGACCTTTCAAGCCGTAGCCGGCCCATAGGACGTAGACCAAGATACTTCCTCTCTTATCTGAATGTTTGTTCTAGCAGTTTTCAATTCTTTTAAAGACATTTTATCAAATCTCGCATTTGTCTCTGTTCTGTGCAAGCATCTCTATCTCATTGAGGGAGCCGATTCCTGCTGCTCTTGCCTTTATCATCAATGTGTCTCTCTGGGTCTTCCTCTTTTCCTCTTACCTGTTGTTTCCCACATGAGGGCTTGCTTTGCTATTCGGTTATTATCTCTTCTCATCACATGTCCAACGTATGACCATCGTCTTTTCTTTATTACTGAAGATGTTAGTGGTCGATTAGCGATTTCTCTAATTTCCTCGTTTGTTTTCAATTCGTTCCATGCTATACCAAGTATTTTCCTTAGACATTTATTTTCGAATGCGTTCAACTTTGTTTCTATATCTCTTGTTTTTTCCAGCTTTCACACGCACACGTAAAGGTTGATAAAGGGTTGTTAAAATATAAAACTAGCTAAACAGTAATCCTCTTAGGCTTCACATTTAGACGAATCCATAGGTAATATGTGCCTGTGTCATAGCAGAAGATGTAATCTAGAATATATATTTTACTTTTTTTCTTAAAAAAAAAATCACAGATATTTCAGCAAAATGCTACCCTTTATAATTCTGTTAAGATTCGAATCATGGCCGGATTTACCTATAAGATACAGCTTAGGGGCACACATTCTCAGAGGGGCTAAAAAAATGTTCCGAATTATTTTTGGGTTTGGGACTACACACTTGTTACATAGCAATACATGATTTAAGTTTTGTGAGACCCGCTGGTGTTCAATCTGTAGACGGAGAGGGAACCTCAAAGTTCCATTTAGCTTAGAGGTCTCACCAAGACTTATTCTGCTACTGGTTCGAATATATATATGTTGGTCATGTGATGAGAAGAGACAATGACAACAAACGAGTATCAAAATAAGCCCTCAAATGGGCATCAGGGAGTACAAGTAAACGAGGCCGACCTAGAGAAACACTAAAAGAACACTGAGGCGAGAGGCAACAACAAATGGCATCAGCTCCCTTGTCGAGATTGAGCGGCTCGTCCAGAACAGGGATGTGTGGGGAGATACGCGTACAATACGGGTCCTGTGCAAATCTGACACGTAATAACAAAGATCGTCGGACATGGACGTCTAGAATGTCTGTCCTACTAATAACAAAGATCGTCGGACATGGACGTCTAGAATGTCTGTCCTACTAATAACAAAGATCGTCGGACATGGAGGTCTAGAATGTCTGTCCTACTAATAACAAAGATCGTTGGACATAGAGGTCTAGAATGTCTGTCCTACTAATAACAAAGATCGTTGGACATGGACGTCTAGAATGTCTGTCCTACTAATAACAAAGATCGTTGGACATAGAGGTCTAGAATGTCTGTCCTACTAATAACAAAGATTGTTGGACATAGAGGTCTAGAATGTCTGTCCTACTAATAACAAAGATCGTCGGACATAGACGTCTAGAATGTCTGTCCTACTAATAACAAAGATCGTCGGGCATAGAGGTCTAGAATGTCTGTCCTACTAATAACAAAGATCGTCGGACATAGAGGTCTAGAATGTCTGTCCTACTAATAACAAAGATCGTTGGACATAGACGTCTAGAATGTCTGTCCTACTAATAACAAAGATCGTTGGACATAGAGGTCTAGAATGTCTGTCCTACTAATAACAAAGATCGTTGGACATAGAGGTCTAGAATGTCTGTCCTACTAATAACAAAGATCGTCGGACATAGAGGTCTAGAATGTCTGTCCTACTAATAACAAAGATCGTCGGACATATACGTCTAGAATGTCTGCCTTATCTTCGGCTCGAAAGGATAAAATATTTTTCTTTATTGCATGTATACGAATCATCGCATAAAAATACATTCTCCAGATTTCATATTTCTATGTCCACAAATTTGGCCCGACTGTTTTTATCTATAAAATATCACAGATGCGGGTTCGAATATCGGTAGGGTCAAAAGCCTTTTCTATCGGGGGGTGAAACAAAACCTCAGACCCGAACACCTCGTGTTGTCTGCTCTGGGAAAGCTGCCTTTATTGTCTGGTCCTATATAGTTTGTTTGTTTTTTTAATATCACGATACTTGATACACATGTTCCTTCCCTTAAGGTTCGAATTGTCAATATTCCTTTCACTTTAGGGGTGTCTATGCCTTAGAAGAAACATACTCTCCAATGCAATATTTTATTTTTAAAGAAGCAGTTTGGGCAATACGATAGTGAGTTAATAAGTCAATCACTCGGGACACATTGAGTTATTTGCGGGTCATCATCATTGCACTTCGATCATGTCCATAGGTGTTCAGATCCCCTCCTCAGCAAGTCCAACAGTGTCCAGCGATTGACGATTCCAGTTCTGTGTTGGTTGATAAGTCTTCTTACACGCCCACTAAGTTTCTCATTTCTAGCTGTGCCCATCTTAACTCCCATCTCTTTCATCCGGAGTAACGTGGATTTGTGGTTGTCGAAGTCCTGTGCTCGTCCCACATCTCGGAGGGCACGCATGATGTCCGCCCGATCCATTAGTTGACGTCCTCAACGACAGCGCAGCTAGCCAACCTGTCCGCTCTAACCACTCGGGACACATGTTTACGCATAACATGCCTTTAGTGGAAATCAGGCTTACATGTAATTTACTGCAAACACTGAAATAATTACATCATAACTGAACGACATAGTCCCATTTAGTTCAGTGTCTCTTCTGATAGTCTACGAATGGAAGCTCGTTAATCTCCCCTGTCTCAGGTGGATTGGCTAACTTTTATATGTGGTCCATTTATTCTTCCACCTTTCTGCTACCTGTGGAGTATAGATCTTCAGCAAACACTTTCTGCTCCCTGTGGAGTATAGATCTTCAGCAAACACTTTCTGCTCCCTGTGGAGTATAGATCTTCAGCAAACACTTTCTGCTCCCTGTGGAGCATAGGTCTTAAATAAACACTTTCAGCTCCCTGTGGAGCATAGATCTTCAGCAAACACTTTCAGCTCCCTGTGGAGCATAGGTCTTAAATAAACACTTTCAGCTCCCTGTGGAGCATAGATCTTCAACAAACACTATCAGCTCCCTGCGGAGCCTCGGTCTTCAACAAACACGTTCCAGGCCTCCTGTTGCTGTCCATTTTTCCAAGATCGTTCAATGTCTTTCCCATTCTCTTCATCTCTGCTTCCACTTGGCTTCTCCAAGAATAGTTTGGTCTTCCTCTTTGTCTCCTCCCCCCTGCAGATTCAAAAAAACGTTGTGGCTGCCGCTGGCTAGACTTGGACTCTATAGATCTATGCCTCGTCTACCAACTAAGATATGCACTTGACTCTGTTGATTGACTGGACAGACATGCACGAAGTTGATACGTGTCTGAGACAACCAACTCCAATTTGCATGTGAAGCTACATCGTGGCGAGTTTATTTACTTGGAAACATCATGGTCATCGCATTAGAACACAAAATAACATAGTCACATATAAACAATAGCTTCACAATATTATGATCGTTTCCCAAACCAACACATTCTTGATAATTTCAGAATAATTTAGTTACAACATGCTAATGTGGCACGTGGTAGGACTTAATTCTATTCTACCTCTTGCTTCTCATTCTCTATCATATCTCTATTTGGTGTCCAGTTTTCTCTTCAACATGGCTGATCTTCTCCCCTGTGACTGACGATGTTAATATCGCGACGTTCAGATATGAAATCTACTTATTATCCCCAAATTATTTAACTAGTCAACTTTCTGCGCACCTCTTGCGCGCTTCCCGCTCAGAAGCAACATCCTCACCTTCACGTATGCTCTGTTTGTATCAACTACAACCCTATTACATTTCCTCCCCTCCTCATCACTATTGCTGTGGTCCGGTCTTAACAACTCACACTCTACATATCCAGTCCCCTTGTTAAAATTCTTCCATTCATAGTTAATATGGATATAGATACCTTTAGGAATATATTTCACATAACATTGATTGAGTTCGATTCAAGACTAGTGCAGAAATAAGAGAACTGGTCATGCCTAAAATAACATCATCTATAACCAGAGACATAAAATAGGGTGTTTGGCAAGGTTTTGTGCTGTCAATAGATTTATTTAATATGTATAGTGAGATTATTTTAGAGTCCATACGGGACATGCCTGGAATAACAGTTGGAGGTCATAATATAAATACTCGAAGGTATGGTGATGATAATTGGACTACAACGGAAAAGGGGTAGGGGTCGAACCCAACCCAGCCTTAAATGGGCACCGGATTTTTTCTGGGAAAGTAAAGCAGCACGGGCGTAATACCGACCACATTACCCCAAAAATCATGTGATGAAGGTCTGTAAAATATAGGGTAACTAACACCATATTTCCCTATACGCCACTTGGCGTGACGGGGGTATTTTACTTTTACTTTGGTGATGATAATATCTTACTCGCTAAGAGCGAAAATGTTTTTTTTTTCTATTGTCCAATATTAGGAAGAAACAATCATTTAATTGGCCATGGAATGAGAAGGGGAACAGCAGGAATATATTGTGACAACTGTGAAAATTGAGGGACGAAGAGATATCAGCATAGGCGGATCTAGCCTTAAAATTTTGGGGGGGCACTGCTATAGGCCTACTGTTTTGTTTCAGGTTTGCATAGACATCTTCGCGCTATCAGCAATAAGGGTGTGAGTCACTTGTGTATAATCGTCATTAGACCTTTGACGCAATTTGACTTTTCTAATAATAACGGGAATAAGTATACAGCGTAAAATATGCATTTTATAAAAATTAAAACGGCACAAAAAAAAAAAAAGAAAATCTGTACTCACCAATTACATCAGTTTAATTCGTCTAGGCTTTTCTGCAAATTTCTGCATAACTTCTTCACTCGTGATGGTGTTTTTAAGCAATGTTTTTTCTATGTGAAGCACCGCCAAATTACGAAGTCTATCTTGTGTCATTGATGACCTCAGCCAAGTCTTAATCCTGCTCATCGCAGAAAAACTTCTTTCACATGCTGATGAGCTTATTGGTATGGTTATAGCAGCCCTTAGAATTTTATGAAAATGTGGGTAAGTGTTCTTGTTTACTACCTCTTTTAAGTGGCTAAAGCTGAATTGTGAAACTTCCCCTTCTTTGCTCCTAATTAATGTTTTGACAATTGATATTTCTGCTTTCAGGATAGTAACATTCAGTCCTAAACACTCAGCATATTTCTTTACAAATGGAGTTGCCTTTTCATAATCCAAACAAAACAGCCCATCAACAGCACATGCGAGTTGTAAGGATTCTTCACTAAATCTTTCCTTTAACCTTGCTGCAAAGACATCAATAACTTCAAAATATACTTTCATCTTCCAGTATTCTTTATTGCTCACACTTTCAGGGCCATCTAGGGGTTTTCCAACAGTTGAGAGAACAAAACTGTCTTTTAGCATCACACTTTCTTCATGTTTTCTTTTCTTACATACAGTAGGACTTTCTAAGCATATGCCGTGTTTCAGTGAAAATTCTTCAATATTCTTCCAAATCTTAGAAAATTCATCATCAGTTCTCTTGTCTACTATTGTCCGCATAGTATTTGTTATCAGTTCTGCAGCCTGTCCTAAAGTGACATTTGCATTCTGCATACATAGACTTAATACGTGGGTATAAGACAGGATTTCATGAAAAACAAACAGGTTGACAATGAAATTAAATGTTGATATTGATTTCAAAATTCCAATGGCTTCTATGGAGTCTTTGTCTTCATTTCTGTCAATTTCAAATTTTAAAGCTGCCACTACATTATCATAGTGTTTAATCAACAGATTACAATTCTGGTACCTGCATGTCCACCTAGTTGTACTTAATGAAATTATTTCAAAAGGCTTTGTCTGTAACAATCCTGACACCGTTCTTAAAGCATCATGATTTGACGGTTTTGAAAAATGTACATACAATGATTCCAAAGCATTGAATAAAAGTCTTGAAGATTCTATGTTTTTACAAATGTCTGTTACAATAAGTGCAACCTTATGTGCATAACAGTGGAAGTAAACAGCTTCAGGATAAAACTCTCTAATTTTAGCTTGCAGCCCTCCAACATCACCAGACATTACTGCGGCACCATCATAAGTTTGCGCTATTACTGATAATCCTTCAATACTAAACTTCCGAAGAACAGTCATTATCAAATCAGCTAAATCTATTGCTGTTCGTTTGCTTGAGCAATCATAGAAACCAAGGAATCTTTCATGTGGAGTGAGTTCATCGTCAACATACCGAACGCAGAGAGACAATTGTTGCTGTTTCTGACATCTTGCCTCATCAGCCATAATTGCAAAAAACTCGCATCTTTTAACCTCTTTAACTATTTTCTCAAAAAGAAGAGCTGAAGTTATGTCAATCACTTCATTCACAATAGTTTTGCTACAAAATGAAATGTTTTTTGTAAAATTTTGTTTAAATGTACTATCATACTTAGCAAACACCTCGCAGAACTCTAAGAAATTACCCCTACTATTAGATTCTTTCTTTTCATCATGTCCTCTGAACGCAATGCCCTGTCTTCCAAGAAGTATAATAACATCAACAACTTTCGCCATGTACTCTTTGTTTTTTTCCACTTCGGTCTTATGTGATTTTGAAATCATTGACATGACACTTCCTTTTTCATTACTATATTTATGCATTGCATATTTTTCCATGCATAACAAATGACTTTTACTTTTTCCATGTTTATCAAGTTTTTCTTTTAATTTTTTCCAGTTTCTAAAACCAGATTTAGTAAATGTTTCTTCACATGCAAAAGATTTGTCAAATACACGACAAACGTAACAAAATGCTGCATCTTTTCGTTTACTATATTCTAGCCAGTGATATTGTTCAAAATAAGCTTTAGAAAAAGAACGGTTGACTTTACCACACAGTGAAGGCGGGTAAGATCTTAAGACTGGCCTTACTGGTCCAGAATTTAAATCGCCCAAGTCCATCTCACACTGACTATTAATATCCATACTGGGTCCTGCCACTGGTCCATAATTTAAATTGCCCAAGTCTGTCTCACACTGATTATTAATATCACTATTGAGTGGGCCAGCTTCACTTTTTATAAATGTAATTGTACGAGTATTAGGCAGACTGGCGTTGGAAACGAGATCACTTTCAGAAACTGGCTCACTGTTAACTGTATTAGTAGTTGTTGATGTAATAGTAATTTTTTTATCCTTCGTTTCACTAGGACTAATATCGACCCTAGATGTAGGTGTAAAATCAGGAAGCATAAATTATTAAAAGCAGATGTGATTTTGAAACTTTTTGAAAGAAATTTGTAATTCGTTTCATTTTTAAAATATATTAAAAACCTTTAGACATTAATAACAACTAAAATAAAACAGGTAGTCCGCAACTAAATGAAGTCCTTTTTACAGCATATATAACAAATATATGTACACCGGCAAACAACTCATTAAACATATCTACTCCCTTGTCCCTTGTGCTGTCATAAAATCAAATCAACACGGCAATTTTGGCACCGCCAGAGCGATAAATAATTAACATTTTCTTCACAGAAGAACAATCGTACACAAAAAATATCGTATTTTTTTAGTTGTTTTTCCGTGGACATGATTTCAATATCAAAAGATTGAATAAATAGACCTATATATTTGTGAATTTTTTTTTAATATTACCTCTTTTCTTCTTTAAAAATAATAATAATAAGTAAACAAACGTTGCTCTCACTTTATTAATGAATGTACTAAGAAGTACGTTTTTGGGGGAGGGGGGGGGGCAATGCCCCCCCCCCCCCATGACCCCCCCTAGATCCGCCCATGGATATCAGACAACTTAAGAGAATGACTTAGTAGAAGGTCAACAACTGAAATGATAAATTACTGTCGAGATCGAGAGTTGTGGACAGACATTATCATCCACGCCAGCAGGCATAATACTTGATGATGATGATGACAATTTGGTTATGGAAGGCCCCGGTATCACTGCAAACGAATTAAAATCCCTAATTGCTCAACCACCCGTGCCAGTGGAATCATCCGAATTACTAACTCATCTCCCAAACAAAGAACGGTAGCTGTAGTCCCCATCATAGCAGTATCAGCACACGCCAAAAGACATAAGGCGAAACCGCATAGAAAGTGAACACGGCCAACTGTTCCCTGTCATACGATGTCAGCATTCATCGTAAACTATTAAATGAAAATCGGAGTGATGATGACAATAGGAGAAGAAAGTGGTCATGTGATGAGAAGAGACAACAAATGAATTTCAAAGTAAGATCTCTAGTGGGAACAAGAGGGTTAAAGAAAAAGAGGCTGACCCAGAGAAACACTAAAAAGAACACTGAGGGAGAGGCAAGAACAGCAGGCATCAATTCCCTTTCCGAGGATGAGAAGCTCGCCCAGAACAGGGATATGTAGTGAGACACAACGTGGGTCATGTAAGTAAGCAAAGTGAGTAAAGGGTCTCCCCCCCCCCCTCCTGCTGTGAGGGTGATGTTGTCAGTCTCACGCCAGGCCGCCATTACGTCCCAGAAAAATCTCGGTCACCCATTATTAGAGGCTGGGTGAACCCCAGAGCCTTGTCGGTCCAAACAAAATCTGCTACTTCTGGGGATTGAACCCGTACTCTCTGTGCGCAATCTAACACTAAATATCAAAGATTGTTGGACACGGAGAGTATCATTTCTGTGTCGTTTTCTCTTTGAAAGCACAATAGATAGACAGACAGAAGATGGATGAATGGAAATTACTTTTGTCTACGAAGCGAATATCCGCAGAAAAGTGTAATCTATTTAGTTTGTATTTCTCCCTAGTGGAGTCATATTGAGCGGACATTTTGTTTGTTCATTCTTGTCTTATCCGTAATATTGAAACTTATTTCCATCTATTTTATTGTATCTACACCATTTTTTTAAAAATCGCATTTATACTAAATTCTCATGTCTCTCTCCCCATCAGCAGTTATGGGATGTCGTGTCTCAAGTAAAGGTAAGTGAGATTTGATTATTAGGTTGTAAACAGAAAATGTGGAGTGATGTTATCAACCTATTCGTTTCTGGAACATAAAACGACAATCCTCATTTGTGTGTGGGAATAACACAGTAATTGTTTTTCATTCCAGCCAAAAATGTATGAGCTTTGCAAACGTAACGCTTTACGCAAATTTTGGTGTTAAAAACTCATTTTGTTAATTGAAAGTGTCATAGGTGGAGACAAATTCAGTTTGTGAGAGGTTGCCTTTGAAGATAGTTAATCCCCTTTAGTGATAGTTAACCCCCCTTTCGAGACGACTAATCGCTAAATAGCTTATTTCCCTTTAATATTGCAGTTATAATTTGATATGCATATTTTATGTTGTCGTTTCTAGTTTCACTCATAGAATTGCGTTTTAGAAGTATTTTTGTTGTTATTTAATTTTGTTTTGGGAAGTGTTTGAATTTCCCCTCGGCTTGCATCACTAGGTAAAGTTCATGTATTTATATGCAACAGTATATTTTAAATAATTAGAAATTGGCTGCCTTCCCGATCCCTTAGCCCACTCGGAACCTACGAGAACCTAGTGTGATTCTTTGTTTGCCCTTTATTTAAATTCTTCCCTTTTGTGTGCTAATTTTTGGGATTGTCTCCCCATTTAGTCTTTTATACCATCAGATAACTTTCTCACTTAGCTATCTTCAACCCCTTGTGCCTTTCATTGCTCCATGTACACGGTTTCCGTCAAGCCGTTAGATCTTGAAACATGCGTTTACCAACATAAGTTCCTTTTCTTTGTTTTTTTTAATTTACCGGTGTAATAAATTCTAAGCGTGGACATATATTATTATGGAAATAGACACGTATATGTAATATAGCACGAGGCCGCTTTAAAACGAGGACGCATGGGAACATCACAATCAGCTTTACTGGAAAGAAGACAATTTAAAGTTATAAAACGTTTCGACAACAGACCTTCGTCAGTCTTCACAAGGCTCTGGTTGAAGCTAAATATAAACCTACCTATGTGATTGTCTTGCGAGTGTGTCTTTTCTCATGCTGAAGAAGACCCTTGGTTGAAACGTTTATAATTGTGTACTGTCTTATATTTTTAAAGTAAAGCTGCTGTATACAATTTTTTGTATTCATTGATCGACATATGTGATAGCTGAGGACCAGATCTGAACAAAGTCTAACTGCAGAGGAGTAGAAGTAAAAAGGAAAAAAAAGTAAAGAGCTCCGTCACGCCAAGTGGCGTATAGGGAATATGGTGTTAGTGACTCTATATTTTACAGACCTTCAGCACATGATTTTTGGGTAATGTGGTCAGTATTACGCCCGTGCTTCTGAACTTTCCCAGAAAAAAATCCGGTACCCATTTAAGGCTGGGTGAATCCGGAAGCCGTCGATTGGGATCGAACCCTACCCCTTGTCTTTTGTAGTCCAGTACACTAACCACTGAGCTATCGCGGCTCCCTATGAATATAGTGTTATTGATCATAAATTTTACAGACCTTCAGCACATGATTTTTGGGGTAATGTGGTCAGTATTACGCCCGTGCGGCTTTACTTTCCCAGAAAAAAAATCAGGTACCCATTCAAGGCTGGGTGAACCGGAATCCGTCGGTTGGGATCGAACCCTACCTCTTGTCCTTTGTAGTCCAGTTCACTAACCACTGAGCTATCGCTCAGAGGAGCAGAGCTGTAATATTATCCAACCATAAATATACGTTTTGAGATTCAGAATGGAAATAATGAAGAAACTGGTTATCAGTCAAATTGACACTGTTTTGCACAACAGTTATTCTGCAGCCATCAGTGCACTTGACAGGATACGTAAAATGGATTGACAAGAAAATGACGTGGAGCTACTGCAGAGCTAAAAACATTGAGCTTTTCCTTAGCTCACTTTTTGATATATGAAGATTTAAAATCTCTTTTGTTTCTATTTGTTTCTGATTGAAGACTTTTCAGTCGAAACTATGGTTTATGTAATCTATCTTTATCCGGAAATCTGAAATGTTATAATTTTAGTTAACTTTATTGTACTATCATTACAAAGAGCCTCACTCACGTTGTCTCTGACAATATGCCATTGCTTTCACGTCGTCTCTTTCAGATTATAAACATAAACAAATCTGAAAATTACATGAAATTTGTTGCTCGTACTAAAACATGTCTAAATCACGAACTCTTCAAAACAACACGCACTTAAAGCCGCCTGGACAAGCCTAGCACGCAAAGATGGGGTTAGTGTATCCACACAAGCAAGGGCCCGAATTAGTGTCATGTGTTGCCTGGGCGTGACAGGGACACAGCATTGGACGTCTTAAGAGATGTTCACGTGGGGCGTTGCATTTTATTCCTGAGTTGTATAGGGTTAAAGTTCTACACATTTTACCGATCGAAATGACAACGACCGAGAGCCTTTTAGTACTACTTAGGCTAATTATATCTGGGTTCTTGATGTCCGTATCCACGGCTGTCGCGTGCTGCTGCTTGCCGTATTAACTGACAGAAGCGTGATAAAGCCAGACTCCATAGTGACATTTATTTGCTAGGGAAATAAAACTAGATTTTAAAAAGAAATTAATCGTTCTTTATCTTAATTAAAGATATAATAGACCAACGAATCTGATGTGTGAAACTATTACATGTGTGTCAATGTATTCTTTTGTCCTCAAAATACCATTAATCCTGTTGTGCAACAATCTTTATTTGCATTGGTGCCATAATAAAATTGTCCTTGGTAATTGAAAATAAACGGACACTAGCATCTTTTTCTCCATACTCCTTAAAGTGTGGATGCCACGCTTATGTACCGTTAATTATATTGTAAATATGAAGAATGTGTACAGAAGTTGAATCTGTTGACATGTTACCAACTTCATATCAAGTAGTTCTGTCCAATATCTCAATCGCCAGGCACTGGAAAGAGTAAAGAAAAAAATAGTAAAGACCCCCGTCACGCCAAGTGGCGTATAGGGAATATGGTGTTAGTGACCATAATTTTTACAGACCTTCAGCACATGATTTTTGGGGTAATGTGGTCAGTATTACGTCCATGCCGCTTTACTTTCCCAGAAAAAAATCCTCTGCCCAATTAAGGCTGGGTGAACCCGGAAGCCATCGATCAGGATTGAACCCGACCTCTGGTCCTTTGTAGTCTAGTTCACTAACCACTGAGCTATCGTGACTCTTTTCTCGGAAAGAGTAGACCACTATATACATCTTGTTAGTAATATAGATCAAGAAGGTGAAACAAAGAAAGAGAGCAGAAGCAGGAAAGCAAAAGCAGCAACGAATTTAAAAAACCTGGACAAAATATGGAGAAAAAAAATATACAAGAAAACCAAACTTAGAATGTTCGACTCAAACATATTATCAACACTTTCCTATGCATGTGAAAGCTGGAAAACATCAATAGAGATTGAGAAAAAAGCTAGAAGCTGTTGAAGACAAATGCCTAAGAAAAGTGCTCTGTGTACAATGGAATGAATTCAAGACTGCTATTAAAATAAAATAAGAGAAATAGCCATGCAACCAAAGATCTCATCTACAATTAGGGATAGAAGATGGACATATGCTGATAAGAGAATTCCAAAACAGGTTCTTCTATGGGAAACATCATGATTCAGAAAAAGAGGAAGACCCAAAGAGACACTATAAAGAACACTTATAAGAGAAGCAAAGTTGGCAGGCATAGACTCAATATATAAGATCGAACATCTCGCCCAGAATAGAGATGGGTGGGGGAAAACACTACAAGCACTATGTGACGTCACACGGCGGGGGAAGGATCAAGAATTCTGTTCAAACCAACAACATAAAAATAAAGTTAAAGAACTACTACATTAGGTGTGTAAGCCAAGCATATTCCAATTCGGCAGGCTTTGATATATATCTATCGTCCTTTTGAGCTGTAGACGACACATAGGCTGACATTCTAGACTATTTGTTCCCGGCGATCTTTGTTATCAAACATCAGACCTTACACAGGACTCGCATTGTATCTCGCCACACGACTCATTCATTCATAAACGTACCATTCATTTCAAGTACGTTTGATATGAATGATATGAACTTCATAAAACTTTCATTTTTTTTACCCGAAACTTTGTTCGTGTCCATGTATATTTGGGATATCATAAACTTCCCAAACACTTGGTTTTTGTCCTTATGTATGGAACCATTATCAGAATTCTAGTGCTTAATCGAAACTTTGTTTTTGTCTTCGTGTGTAGGACCACCATCATAGCTCCAAAACATACCCAACACTTGGGTTTTGTCCTTGTAAAGAATAAAGGTAAAGTACGAGACTTGAATTAGCGTCTTAGCACGCGAGTTTTTACCCATATGTGCTCGGACGCCTATCCAGAAGTGTTCGGAGACTTCTGGACAGTTTCGCTTCAAGCATCGAAACTCACATTACAAGGTGCCATTCCTCAGGTTTCCTGAATACTACCCTATATTTCTGCCAGCGGTTGGGTCGAAAGCGGGGGCATTTTTTTTCTTCCAACCACGAGTACAACTCACACTGCTTCCAGCGGGAATCGAACACGAGTTGTCCAAACGTCGGTAGCCTAATCGGGTGGTTTTTCCAACTAGGTTGCCGAGGACCCCAATCTGTCCTCGTGTATAGGGCCATCATCATAGCTCCAACACTGACCGAGAACTTTGATCTTCTCATTGTGTATAGGACCATCATCATAGCTCCAACACTGACCGAGAACTTTGATCTTCTCATTGTGTATAGGACCATCATCATAGCTCCAACACTGACCGAGAACTTTGATCTTCTCATTGTGTATAGGACCATCATCATAGTTCCAACATTGACCGAGAACTTTGATCTTCTCATTGTGTATAGGACCATCATCATAGCTCCAACATTGACTGAGAACTTTGATCTTCTCATTGTGTATAGGACCATCATCATAATTCCAACACTGACTGAGAACTTTGATCTTCTCATTGTGTATAGGGCCATCATCATAGCTCCAACACTGACCGAGAACTTTACTCTTCTCATTGTGTATAGGGCCATCATCATAGCTCCAACACTGACCGAGAACTTTACTCTTCTCATTGTGTATAGGGCCATCATCATAGCTCCAATACTGACCGAGAACTTTGATCTTCTCATT
The DNA here is from genome assembly GCA_032433765.1 of Megaustenia siamemsis. Lineage (NCBI taxonomy): Eukaryota > Metazoa > Mollusca > Gastropoda > Stylommatophora > Ariophantidae > Megaustenia > Megaustenia siamemsis. The sequence goes on along the minus strand of JAVIAB010000106.1, from coordinate 20,796,339 downwards.
GTGTATAGGGCCATCATCATAGTTCCAACATTGACTGAGAACTTTGATCTTCTCATTGTGTATAGGACCATCATCATAGTTCCAACATTGACTGAGAACTTTGATCTTCTCATTGTGTATAGGACCATCATCATAGCTCCAACACTGACCGAGAACTTTGATCTTCTCATTGTGTATAGGGCCATCATCATAGCTCCAACACTGACCAAGAACTTTGATCTTCTCATTGTGTATAGGACCATCATCATAGCTCCAACACTGACTGAAGGTTTTACTCTTCTCATTGTGTATAGGACCATCATCATAGCTCCAACACTGACCGAGAACTTTGATCTTCTCATTGTGTATAGAACCATCATTATAGTTCCAACACTGACCGAGAACTTTGATCTTCTCATTGTGTATAGGACCATCATCATAGTTCCAACACTGACCAAGAACTTTGATCTTCTCATTGTGTATAGGACCATCATCATAGCTCCAACACTGACTGAGAACTTTGATCTTCTCATTGTGTATAGGACCATCATCATAGTTCCAACACTGACCGAGAACTTTGATCTTCTCATTGTGTATAGGACCATCATCATAGTTCCAACACTGACCAAGAACTTAGATCTTCTCATTGTGTATAGGACCATCATCATAGCTCCAACACTGACCGAGAACTTTGATCTTCTCATTGTGTATAGGACCATCATCATAGCTCCAACACTGACTGAAGGTTTTACTCTTCTCATTGTGTATAGGACCATCATCATAGCTCGAACACTGACCGAGAACTTTGATCTTCTCATTGTGTATAGGACCATCATCATAGCTCCAACACTGACCGAGAACTTTGATCTTCTCATTGTGTATAGGTCCATCATCATAGCTCCAACACTGACCGAGAACTTTAATCTTCTCATTGTGTATAGGACCATCATCATAGCTCCAACACTGACCGAGAGCTTTGATCTTCTCATTGTGTATAGGACCATCATCATAGCTCCAACACTGACTGAAGGTTTTACTCTTCTCATTGTGTATAATGCCGGTAAACTATGAATTATTTGTCCACTACAGATGCTGTCCTAAATTAATTTATAACAATAAGCACATTGATCATAGACAATCTCACAATCAACAATTATTTTTTTCATTTGAAACAAGAAGTTAAAGACAAATCCTTAAGACATATTAGATGTCGAAAAAAAGCTGATGACCACCATCATAATACTCTAAAGTGTTTATTAGCATTACCTTCTCTTGTCTGATTACATGAAGACTTTAGCACTGTGCATGAACACCTTAGCACCGGCGATAACCGACTGGGAAATTCTTCACTTAAAAAAATTGATAACACATTACCCGCACCTATATCTTAGATGAGTGAAGTATTCAACCCTACCGTACTATGTGGAAGGGAGAGAGCCAGTGCTCCCACCCGCTTGTATTTACCTACCTCAGTTTGTTTAGCCGGATATTTTGTAATTGTTCACGTGAACTGACTAGAGTGTGTCCAGCTGATTTTAACCGTTCACCTTATAGCTTTGTAACTGCGCTGGAACCATCCAAAACTGTTTACATCACATTAGAAGATACCTTGAGGTGGTGTTCACATTTGTTTATTTCTATTGTATTCTAGTTGTTTTATGTATTGGCTGTTGTTTTATCTGCAGCTGCCAAGTCAATTGATCTCTAAAACAAAACGGTTATAAACCTGACATGAATCGTTTGAGAAAAGCGATTGAAGCAACATTTAGAAAGAGACCGTATCAAAGTAAGATGGGATGGCATCAAGGAAAATCTAAATATCCAGCCTTATGTTGTTAAAAAAAAAAAAAAAAAAATGTAAAGTACACCCGTCACGCCAAGTTGCGTATAGGGAATATGGTGTTAGTGACTTTACAATTTCCAAACCTTCGGCACATGATTTTTGGGGTAATGTGGTCGGTATTACGCCCGTGCCGCTTACCTTTCCCAGAAAAAAATCTGGTACCCATTAAAGGCTGGGTGAACCGGAAGCCGTCGGTTGGGATCGAACCCACCTCTTGTACTTTGTAGTTCAGTGCACTAACCACTGAGCTATCGTGGCTCCCCGCCTTATGTTGACACCAGATTATTTTTTCTTGTAAAAGAAAGACCGTCTGGTGTACACATTGACGCTGACCACATTTTCCAACACTTTGACGATGTTCACGGAAACAAATGTGAGAATGATCATGTTTCTCAAACGCCACTCTGGCGGATTGCCATGACTCCTATATATGTTTATAACAGACAATCTGTCATCAAATAGGCAGTTTTTGAAGGTCACAGAAATGTGATTTTACAGAAGAGTGGTAAGAATCATGTGGACAGCTAGAATGATAATGTATTAACTGAGATTCAAACATGGGACACTTGTGTATTTTAATCAGCACTGTAAGTAAACCTTACGCGTCCTGTTTCTGAGTGTGCGTGCGCCCTGAGTTTGCATTTGTGCACAAACTATGACGCATATTTTTATGTTATTTATAAAAAGAACGATTATGTTTTGACCACTAGCACTCTTTTTTCACCTGGGTTTCCAATTTCAGGAAAAAAAGTTCACTATCTTAGTTTTATGTTGGCAAAATCGCCAATAATTAGATATAACAAAGAGAACTTTACACCCATTGCTGTAAAAAGAGGAGTAAGACGGGATGCATCCTATCACCAAGCTTGTTCAATCTATACAATGAGCAAATCTTTAAAAAAACATCACAGAGATGGCAGACCTAAACATTAATGGAAAGATAATCAATAACCTAAGATATGCTGATGATACTATACTACTAGCAGAAAGTCCTAAAGATATACAACAATTACTTAATGAAATAAACAAGACAAGCAAAAAATATGGGTTAGATATGAATATTAAAAAGACTAAAACTATGATCATAAACAAAGATAATACTCAAAACCCACAAGTGGATATCAAAATTGAAGGAATTTAACTGGAGACAGTTCAGAACTACAACTACCTTGGACATGCTATAACCAGTGATGGGAAATGTACAACTGAAATAAACAAAAGAATAGGAATGGTAAAAAGTAATTTTAATGTCATGAAGAACATACTAACATCAAAACAAATAACACCAGGGCTAAAAGTAAGAATAACAAAATGTTATATCTTCTCAACAATTCTGTATGGTGCAGAAACATGGACGTTAGACAAAAACAGAACAGAAAAATGAAGCCTTTGAAATGTGGATATATAGAAAAATAGGTAGAATTAGAAGGAAAGAAAAGAAAAGAAACGATGAAGTCTTAAAAAAAGTAAAAATGAAAAGAGAACTACTAAGTACAATTCAAACAAGACAAATGCGATTTTTAGGCCATGTTAAAAGACACAACAGACTACTAAAAATAATCTTGGAGGGGAAAGTACAAGGTAAAAGTGACAGAGGCAGACCAAGAATAACATGGACGAGCAACATCAAAAGATTGACAAGTAATCCAATGAAAACCTGCACAATTAAAGCAAGAGACAGAGCAGAATGGCGCTCCATGGTAGCCAACCTTCGTTGCGGGGATGGCACTAGATGATAATTAATCGCTATCACCACCGATATCAAGTTTCCTCCTGCTGGCGACAGTAGGTGTTCATTTCTCTCTAAGTGTTTCATGTCTTTCTACGGTGTTCATGTCTCTCTAAGTGTTTCATGTCTTTCTACGGTGTTCATGTCTCTCTAAGTGTTTCATGTCTTTCTACGGTGTTCATGTCTCTCTACATCTCTTCACCTGTTTATTATAATTATATTGTTGACTTTCTACTAAACTATCATCTTTTACTACCTGGTGTAATTTCTCACACTCGACATAAAAAAGAGTAAAGAGCCCCCATCACGCCAAGTGGCGTATAGGGAATATGGTGTTAGTGACCATAAATTTACAGACCTTCAGCACATGATTTTTGGGGCAATGTGGTCGGTATTACGCCCGTGCCGATTTACTTTCCCAGAAAAAAAATCCGGTACCCATTTAAGGCTGGGTAAATCCGGAAGCCGTCGGTTGGGATCGAACCCTACCCGTTGTCCTTTGTTCACTAACCACTGAGCTATCACGGCTCCCTCACACTCGTCATAGCTGTATTGATTGTTACTTATCACATGCAATTGTGGTGTTATTGTTAACAAGGTGTAAGTTATATTTGCAAAATATTTACTCTGTATGTTGTTTATATATATTATGTTTTCTGTTTTATCGAACACTCAATAATACAACATGATGTTTTGCACGTCTAATTTTTAGCATAATTTCTTATATCGTGTAATTGTAAGGGACTTTACAAATGATCTTACAATAATTACCAATTGTGTCCCTTGGACCACTAGTTATAATAGAAAACACATGCTAAAAAGGTGTCTCTCTGTGTGTTCCCTCAAGTATTAAAGCGTATGAGGAATATGGTGTTACTGTCAATATTTTTCAATGGTCAACAGCATGTAGATTATGTTGTCGGTATCACATCAAGCGGGCCAACGTTTCTAGGAATAGCCGCTACCCATTTACAGTTAGACAAGAAACATAATAAGTGTTATGGTAGGAAGCTACATTTATATTTTATTCACGGGCTAAACTATGAATTATTCGTCCTCTACATATCTTATCCCAGTTTAATTTATAATAGCTATAAGTCAAGTACCCCCGTCACGCCAAGTGGTGTATAGGGAATATGGTGTTAGTGACCATAATTTTACACACCTTCAGCACATTATTTTTGGGGTAATGTGGTCGGTATTACGCCCGTGCGGCTTTACTTTCCCAGAAAAAAAAAAAATTAAAGGCTGGGAGAAACGGAAGCCGTCGTTTGGGATCGAACCCTACCTCTTGTCCTTTGTAGTCCAGTTCATTAACCACTGAGCTATCGCGGCTCCCAATAGCTATAAGCATATGGATAATGGACAATCTCGCAAACAACAATGAAGAAAAATGGTTAATTTGAAACAAAATGTTACAGAAGAATTCTTAGGATAAAAGTAAAAAGTGCCCCCGTCACGCCACGTGTTGCATAAGGAATATGTTGTTAGTGATCATAATTTTTATAGACTTTCGGCACATTATTTTTGGGGTAATGGTCGGTATTACGCCCGTGCCGCTTTACTTTCCCATAAAAATCCGGTACCCATTTAAGGCTGTGTTAACCCGGAAGCCGTCGATCAGGATCGAACCCTATCTCTTATCCTTTGCAGTCCAGTTCACTAACCACTGAGCTGTCGCTGCTCCCAATTCTAGGGACACTTTGGATAATTAAAAAAGAGCAATAAAGATATATTAAATAACCTAATCATTTAAACGAACTGGCTTATAAACGACATCTTACAGTGGAATTTAAAATACTACAGCCACGTCAAAAGACACAGTGTGCTTAATGGAAAGAACAATAGTGGAACGAATTGTTCCAGGAAAATGGGATAGGGTAAGTCACGAAGAAGGTGATTTCAAAGAGGCATTGAATATGACGACAGAAGAAGCGTGAGGTCTGGCTAGAGACAGAGATTCTTTGAAACGGGCTGTTTTGCTAATGACAAGTTTGAGATAAAATGTTACTGCAAATGTCACTTAAACATGAGATACCACCAAGGTACTTTGAAACATGGAGTGAGCGCCCAAATCTCAACAATGCAGCGATCATCTGAGTTCTACAGCATTATGTTGCACCATTGTAGCTTTATGAATGGACACAATACACCAAACATGAAAGATATATTGCACAACCATCATCATGTGCCTTGCCGGTTGGCGTAGGTGATCATGTCCCTCCACAATCTTCTATCTACAGCGCATCGTATCAGTTCTGTTGTTGACCGTTTTCCATGCCATGACACCAAGCTATCCAGTATTTTCTCTCTTTGTCGTCCGCGATCTCTCTTTCCTTTTATTTTGCCAGTTGTAACCAAGTATTCCAATTTTCCTCTTCTCATGATGTGCCCGAAAAATGTTGATTGCTTCTTTCTGATGTTTTTTAAGAGCTCTCTTTTTGTGTTGGCCTCTTTGAGAACTTCCTCATTGGTCTTTTTAGCTATCCAGGGAACTTTCAACATTCTTCTGAGAAATCCCATCTTTGTGGCCTCTAATCGTCTTTTCATTTGTTTGTCTACTGTCCATGATTCGCTTCCATAGGTCAGAATTGGTTCTATATAGCACCGATGAACTCTCTTTCTCATTTTTATTGACATAGATTTGTTGCATAAGATATTTTTCATTTTCTGAAATGCTATTTTGGCCTGAGCTATTCTGCTTTTTATTTCTGTGGTGCGTCTCCCATCTGATGTTATTATTGTGCCCAAGTATTTGAAACGTTGCACTTGTTTCAGATTTGTCTCGTTTATTTTTATGCTGCATGATGGTGATGGTTGTTTTTTCGATATAACCATTACTTCTGTTTTCTTACTATTCAGACTGAGACCTTTCTTGTTGCTTTCTTTTACTATTATGTCTATCATTTCTTGTAGTTCATTCTCTGTCTCTGCTATTAAGACTGTGTCATCCGCATATCGCAAATTATTTATGTTGTGACCGTTGACTTCAATTCCTTTTTTGTCTATTATTGATCTCATAATATATTCGCTGTAAAGTGAAAACAAATCCGGTGACAAAACACAGCCTTGTCTGACTCCTTGTTTTATATATTAGAATTGTCCTGTTTGGTTGTTAATTCGTATATCTGCTGTTTGTTGCCAATACATGTTTTTTATTATTCTCTGATCCTTGCCATAAATGTTTAATTTCTCCAGCATATTGATTATTTCCACATGCTTTACTTTGTCAAATGATTTCGTGTAGTCTATAAAGCACATATATAGATCATTCTTTACCTCTATAGATCTTTCTATCAATGTTCTTAAGATGTATATTGCATTATTGGTGCCCTTTCCTTCCACAAATCCACATTGTTCCTCACTTATTTCTGGTTTTATTTTGTTCCTTACACGTCTCATAATTATTCTTAGTAATATTTTAGTCATATGGCTCATGAGACTAATAGTGCGTGGTCTTCACAATCAGTGGCTCCTGACTTCTTCGGTATGGCTACAAAGATAGATTTTAGGAGATCTTCGGATATGAGTCCAGTGTCATATATGTCATTGAGTAATTTTGTTATGACTTGTACTCCTAGCTCTCCTAATGCATTTATCTCTTCGATTGTTATTGCACAGCAGAAGAGAAATATATTCATAAGAAAGTTGCAATAAATGTCAAGAACAGATTCAGAAATCAATGACTGAAACACTGAAAGAAGAAAGTATAAAAAGAAAATTTAAATTTAAATAAAAAAACAACAACAACAAAGAACACCGTAAGACCTCTAGTGTGGTATACAAGTAATGTAATGTTCATCATCATCATTATTATTATTTGCCATACCAGTTGGCGTAGACAATCACACCTTCCCATAATTCTCTGCCCACAGTGCATCGTATCAATGCTGTTGTTGACTACTTACTGTGCCTCTACACCGAGCTATCAGGTATGTTCTTTCTTTGTCGTCCGTGATCTCTCTTTCCCTGTATTTTGCCACTTACAACCAAATACCTCAAAGTTCCCATTCTCATGATGTGTCGAAAAAATGTAGATTTTTTTCTTTTTGATATTTTTTTATGAGCTCCCTCTTTGTGTTGACCTCTTTGAGAATGCCGTCGTTGGTATATTTATCTGTCAAGGGAACACTCAACATTCTTCTCAGAAATCATAAAGCAGCAGTCTCTGTCTTTTTATTTGTTTCTCTTCTATCCATGATTCGCTTCTATAAGCCAGAATTGACTCTATACACACCAATGAACTCTCTTTCTCACTTCTATTGACATAGACTTGTTCCACACATTGTTTTTCATTTTCTGAAATCCTATTTTGGGCTGTGCTATTCTGCTTATTATTTCTGTGGTGCATATTCCGTCCGATGATAGTACTGTACATAAGTACTGTTTGTTAGTGCCAACATATATATATATTTACAGTCGATGCAATTTTGGACATTATGTTCGGTACTATGCCTACTTTTCTAGAAGCGAAATCTCCGATACCTGTCTAAGAGAAGTGAGTATAAGACAAAAACCAACACAAGCACAAACATTTAGACCGGAAATGAAGGGGACAAAATCCCGTCATGTTTCATGACATAGAGAGAGTCAGTGTTCATCATCATCATCAAGCACCATGCCCCTGCTGGCGCAGGTGATCATGTCTCCCCACAACTTTCGAAATCAACAATTATTTATCATTTTTTAACCTTCTGCCAAGCCATTCTATTAAGCTGTCTGGTATCTTTTCTCTTTGCTTTCCTCTGTCTCTTCGTCCCTCAATTTCACCAGTTACTACAATATATTCCATCTGTTCTCTTCTTATTAAAAAAAGTAAAGTACCCCGGTCACGCCAAGTGGAGTATAGGGAATATGGTGTTAGTGACCATCAATTTTACAGACCTTCAGCACATGATTTTTGGGGTAATGTGGTCGCTATTACGCCCGTGCCGCTTTACTTTCTCAGAAAAAAATCCGGTACCCATTTAAGGCTGGGTGAACCTGGAAGCCGTCGGTTGGGATCAAACCCGACCTCTTGTCCTTTGTAGTCCAGTTCACTAGTCACTGAGCTATCGCGGCTCCCTCCCTTTTCATTACATGGTCAAAAATGATGATTATTTCTTTGTAATATTGGAAATTATGGAAATGATTGTATATATATATATATATATATATATATATATATATATATATATATATATATATGCACTATCATCAACACAGCCAGTAAAATAGGGCTTGAGATCAATCATGAAAAAATTAAAGTCTTGATAAGCTTCGTTACAACAGATGTAATAGTATACATAGAAAACAAAACAGGGAAGAGATCGATCACTTTATTTATCTTGGAAGTCACATTGATCGGGAAAATGATGCAAGTAAAGAATTTAGAATCAGAATAGATAAAGCATGTCGTTTAGAAGCCTTGAAAAGGTGTGGAAATCAAAACTCAGCAGCACAAAAACGAAACTTAGAGTATTCAAATGAAACATACTATCAACACTTCCATATACATGCGAGAGCTGGAAAACAACAAGAGACATAGTAACAAAGTTAAACTCATTTCAAAATAAATATCTAAGGAAAATACTTTGTATAGCGTGGATGAAATCAAAACAAACGAGGACATTAGAGAAATCGCCAATCAACTACTAATATCATCAGTAATAAAAAAAAAAAAAACTTTGGACATGAGATGAGAGAGATAATAAACGAATAGCAAAGCACGCCCTCATATAGGAAACAACAAATAGGAAGAAAAGCGGCCAACCCAGAAAAACACTAAGAAGAACATTGATGAAGGAGGCAAAGGCAGCAGGAATCGGCTCCCTCAATGAGATCGAGATGCTTGCACATAAAAGAGACAAATGGTGAGATTAGATAAATATTTTTTTTTGTTGTTGCAAGGATTGAGACTGCTATAAAGTAAATTTCGAAGCAAGGAAAAAGTATCTGGGTCTATGCCCTATGGGCCGGCTACGACTCAAAAAGTGGACAGATATATATTATGTGTATATATAAAGTGGCGTATAGGGAATATGGTGTTAGTGATCATCATCATTTTTACAGACTTTCGGCACATGAATTTTGGGGTAATGTGGTCGGTGTTACGCCCGTGCCGCTTTACTTTCCCTGAAAAAATCCGGTACCCATTAAAGGCTGTGCGAACCCTGAAGTTGTCGATCAGGATCGAACTCGACCTTATGTCCTTAATTGTCCAGTTCACTAACCTCTGAGCTATCGCGGTTCATATAAATATATATGTATATATAATTAGTTTAGTTTTTTGTGCTGTGCTGGGTGTCTACATTTGTGATTACTTAGTGGCTGACAGTTTATCCCCTCTGAATTTTGTTCATCTTTTTCTTGACATCCTCACCGTTTCCCTCATCTGGTGTTACTATTACTAATATAATAACTAAGCACAATAAAATGCATTGCAATAGAACTAACAACACCAATATTGAAACTCTTTATCTTGGGAAGATTAGATTTCGTCACTTGAAGCTCCCCTCTGGACGAACCCCTGGTGGTAGTTGAGCGAATGTTTCTTGCAAAGTGGTTATCAAGATTACCATCAGCGCAAAAGTGAGATACGTCGCTAAAGCTAACGAGACGTTGAGTACATTAAAGGTCGCTAAGTTCAGTATCATCGCAAATGCTCCACACTACACGCACACATAACGTATATTTTGAAGTCTATTTCATTGCCACGTGAGAGGGGAGGTAAAAAAAAAAAGAATAGCCAAGACAGAAAGTAAACATAAAATAGCATTGTAGTTGTCGTGCATTATTTTATAAGGAACTTACATTTTCCCACGATTCTTGCCAGCTAAAAGGCGAGTAGGATCTTCTTAAAGCTGCTGTGACTTAGCACCAATTTCGTGATGCATTGAAATTTAATATGAAAAATATACACCATTTTATTGCATATTTTATATAAAGTAATTAGGAAGAAGTGATTTATAGTATATATATATTGTATTTATATATATATATATATATATATATATATATATATATATATATATATATATATATATATATACAATAGGACAACAGACAAGAAAATCAATGGAGTCTGTAGAAATGTGGTTGTACAGAAGAATGTTGAGATTACCATGGACAGCTAAGAAGAGTAGTGAAAATGTTCTGAAAGAGGTCACAGCAAAAAGAGAGCTAATTTCCAATATTAGGAAGAAACAATCATCATTTTTTGGCCATGTAATGAGAAGGGAACAACTGGAATATATTGTAACAACTGGGAAAATTGAAGGACGAAGAGATATAGGGAAGCAAAGAGAAAAAAATACCAGACAGCTTAAGAGAATGGCTTGGCAGAAGATCAACAACAGAAATGATAAATAACTGTCCAGATCGAAAGTTGTGGAGAGACATTATCACATACGCCAGCAGGCCCGGTACTTGATGATGATGATGTATATATATATATATATATATGAAGAATTAATAGAAAAAGATATTGCGGATTAATTAAAATATTCCGTTGTTAGCGAGAACATCAGCAAAAAATATTAGTTATTTAATCTCATTTCACGAATATACTCAGAGAACACACCCGCTATAATCAGTGTTTGCCAATAATTAGAAGATACAATCGAAGCACCTATGGATCTATACAGAGTACAGAGTACAGTGATAATGATCATAACATAGCACAACACGACACCCCAGATGAAAGATCCATCTCACTTCATGACTGGACTCAGGGAATACATCTCATATCAGAGATCAGGGGAACACACCCTGGTAAAACAAAACCAGGAGGAAAAGAAAAAAAACAAGCCGTTCATGCAGGAGAAGCCACTACGTTTCTGCAATTCACTCACTGGGCACGCGACTATAATTCTATTATTCCCATAGCTTCAAAGGCCCTTCCCTGTCACCCATGCCACCTGCCGAGGTACCTCAGAAATATAATGTTATATTATTTATGTTTTTGCTCTCTATTCAATTAAAACTGTTGAGTTTGTAGCTCTTCTATAACAGCCACATGCAGTTTTGGAGAATCGCGTGAGTTTTGTATCGGTTAAGTGCAGTCACACTGAGTGTGTGGGTAGAGGAAATGCGTTGCTATAAAAGTAGCTTTAAACGTAAGCGTAGCTAGTCAAACGTTGATTTGTGTGTCGAGAATTTACAATTTGCATTGACCGTATCTATCTATCTATTGTCCTTTCGAGCCGAAGACGGCAAATAGGGCAGAACCACAATCTCAAAAACAGAAACCTTGCGTGCCAAAGTGGCACATATTGCAGAGATAACTGCTCTAAAATATATGGCGCTGTTTCCATAACAATACTTTTTACAATGACAGTTTGTCAAGCCATCGATCAACCTCCTTATTCGCCTCTTACGACATGCCTGGAAGGTCACAGTGTCACTATTCTTTACTTCCCTCATAATGAGGCCCCGGTAACACACAGGAAACATTGGCCGTATAGGAAAGATATATACGATGAAGTTGATGGTGTTATTTTTAAAATTTCCCAATTTTATGAAGATCTGTGCTGATCTTCTTGGTCACACATCAGCAAGAAACCAGTGACTAGCTCACCTTGTAGCCACGTCAAGTACATCAACAAAGCTTCACTTTGTATCATTCTTCGTTGGCTGTCTCAAGTCTGGCCTCCATTATTATGTCGTTGGTCTACGTCTTTTTCGATTTCCATCTATAGTGCTATACACAACAGTTTAGCTGATATTGAGCGCGGAAGGGTAATGGACCGCATTGACATTCTGAGGGATGCTTGACGAAAAAATGGCGCAAAAATATTTTTCTGAATCCGCAGCCATGAGCAGGCTTCACGAATATCATGCCAAGGTGGGAGATAACCAGACGAGAGCGCTACGCAGGAATCCAGAGAAGACTTGTCAACCAACACAACACCGGTGACGTTAGTCGTTATACGTTAGGGGATATTCTTTGGAAAGGATCCGAGAACTTATGGACTTGTCTGTGTGCAATGAGGATGATATGTTGACTAAACTAAACTAAACTAAACTAAACTAAACTAAACTAAACAAAACATGAGAGTTATTGTGATGTGCCTTGTTACTTTCCCCCCAAAAATCCGGTACCTATTTAAGGCTGAGTGAACCCGGAAGCCGTCGGTTGGGAACGAACCCTACCTCTTGCCCTTTGTAGTCCAGTTCACTAACCACTGAGATATCGCGGCTCCAAGATATTAAGTTGTATTTGAACATAATTTTACTTGTCAATACAAGATGGTGGTTTGCCATTCCTTTCCTCCTTGGCAGTGACAGTACAAGATGGTGGTTTGCCATTCCTTTCCTCCTTGGTAGTGACTGTACAAGATGGTGGTTTGCCATTCCTTTCCTCCTTGGCAGTGACAGTACAAGATGGTGGTTAGCCATTCCTTTCCTCCTTGGTAGTGACTGTACAAGATGGTGGTTTGCCATTCCTTTCCTCCTTGGCAGTGACTGTACAAGATGATGGTTTGCCATTCCTTTCCTCCTTGGTAGTGACTGTACAAGATGGTGGTTTGCCATTCCTTTCCTCCTTGGTAGTGACTGTACAAGATGGTGGTTTGCCATTCCTTTCCTCCTTGGCAGTGACTGTACAAGATGGTGGTTTGCCATTCCTTTCCTCCTTGGTAGTGACTGTACAAGATGGTGGTTTGCCATTCCTTTCCTCCTTGGTAGTGACTGTACAAGATGGTGGTTTGCCATTCCTTTCCTCCTTGGCAGTGACTGTACAAGATGGTGGTTTGCCATTCCTTTCCTCCTTGGTAGTGACTGTACAAGATGGTGGTTTGCCATTCCTTTCCTCCTTGGCAGTGACTGTACAAGATGGTGGTTTGCCATTCCTTTCCTCCTTGGCAGTGACTGTACAAGATGGTGGTTTGCCATTCCTTTCCTCCTTGGTAGTGACTGTACAAGATGGTGGTTTGCCATTCCTTTCCTCCTTGGTAGTGACTGTACAAGATGGTGATTACGGCTGTTGTCTATACAAGAAATAAAACAGAAGTAATGGTCATATCAAAAAATGGTCAAGAAACAATCATTATCATTATGCAGCATACAAATAAAGAGGACAAATCTGAAACAAGTGCAACGCATCAAATACTTAGGCACAATAATAACATCAGATGAGAAGAGGAAAGTTGGAATACCTGGTTACAACTGGCAAAATACAGAGAAAGAGAGATCGCTGACAGAAAAGAGAGAAATTAATAGATAGCTTTGTGTCATGGCACGGGAAATAGTCAACAACAGAATTTATACGATATACGGTGGATAGAAGATTGTAGGACATGATCGTCTACGCCAACCGGCATTGCACATGATGATGTTGAGTCATTTGTGGGTTATCATCATGCCCTTCGAACATGTCCATAGGCTCTCATGTCCCCTCCTCAGCATGTCCTGCAGCGTCCAGCGACTGACAACCCCGGTTCTGTGTTATTTGATAAATACTCTCATGTGTCCACTAAGTCTCTCCTTTCTGACTGTACCTATCTTTAATCCCATTTCATCCGAAGGAGGAACGTGGACTCATGGTTGTCAACTTCTAATGCCATTCCCGTATCTCGGAGGGTATTAATGACGTTCGTCTGATTCATCAGTTTACCGTCTTCGACGACAGGACACCTAGCTAGCCTGTCCTCTCTTTCACGTCCCTGTACCCTTTTCAAATAGTGTCCATCTTCTTCTTTTACCTTTCAGCTTTTTAGCATAGGTCTTCAACAAACACTTTCCAAGCCGTTCTGTTTCTTATCATTTTTTTTTAGATCATTCCATATATTCTCCATCATTATAAGCTCTGCTTCCACCTGTTTTCTCCAAGAATATTGATCTTCCTCTTTATCTTTTTCCTTGGGGATTAAAAAAAAGGGCCTGTTGTGTAATACTCTCAGTTGGCTTCCGCAGTGTGTGTCCTCTCCAAAACCATCGTCTTCGCTGTATCTCTTTATCCACTGGTGTTTAACAGGTACATTTCCATAGTATTTAGTGTCCAACTTGTCTCTTAATCCACTAACTCCAAAGACATGCCCTTGACATTTGAGAGTACTACTTCCAAACATTATATCAAATCTTCTTCTTTGCTAATCCGGGACTACCAGGTATTCGCTTCTATGTCTTTTCTATCAGTTATGCCAATGTGTAGAAATATGAACTGTCATAAAATCTGAAAGAAAATGGTTAATGAATATTTCATTCCAGAGAAGGTAGACTGACACAGACTCCTGCCGATAATCAGTGTTGTAATATTCATGAATGTGTACCCAAGTGTATTTCAGAATGACACCATCTACGATGTAGAAGCAGGCTGGAATCAGCATTATTATAATCTTATGTGACAATACACATCCCTGTTGCACTCCTTGTATTATTTGTTGATATTCTCCATATTTGTTTTCAATTCTAATGGCTGCTTCTTGTTTCCATTATATATGTTTAATAATCCCCATATCATTACTTTCTATATTGATATTTTCTAGCATCTTGATCACCTGTTCATGATTGACCATATTGAAAGATTTGGTGTAGTCAATAAAACATTGACAAAGATCTTTCTGTACATCTAAGGCTCTTTCTGCCATTTTTCTTAGGGCATAAATGACATTTTATGTTCCTTTTCTTTCAACAAATCCAAATTGCTCGTCTGCTACTTGTATTTTAATCTGTTCTCTTGATCTTCTCATAAGGATTCCTTCCATTATTTGACTAGCGCGCTGTGTCTTTGTTGTCGCCTTAGTATTTTAATTTCCTCTACATAATTGTGTTTATTCTGTCCAAAACATCCAAATCATTCCGCTGTTAAAGAATTAAACGAAACACCGACTTTGAAATAATCGGGGACTTTAAGTTGTCTAAAAATAATACAGCAATAATAACAATAAATGATAGCAAGCAATTTGATGATTTCGTCAGTTCCGGGTGAACTTGTAGTTAAACAGCACATAAGGTAACATTTTGATAAAGTAAGGAAGAAAGAAAAAAGCCTCGTCACGCCACGTAGGAATAGTGTTAGTATCCATTGTAGTAAATCAGCAGCAGCCTCCGTCATTCATAGTTGTCTATGGATATTGCAGTAAAAGAGTAAAAAAATGTAAAGAGCCCCCGTCACGCCAAGCGGCGTATAGGGGATAAGGTGTTTGTGACCATAAATTTTACAGAACTTCGGCACATGGTCGGTATTACGCCCGTGCCGCTTTACTTTCCCAGAAAAAAATCCGGTACCCATTAAAGGCTGGGTGAACCGGAAGCCGTTAGTTGGGATCGAACCCTACCTCTTGTCCTTTGTAGTCCAGTTCACTAACCACTGAGCTATCGCGGCTCCCATGGATCTCCTAGGAGCAGTGCTTCTAGGAAATGTAATTTTTTTTTTTTTTTCGCTGTGTGTTCTCTCTTTTTTTTTCTAGAAATCTGTCTACTTCTTGGTTGAATTGGAGCTTTAGGGCGTGTTTCCATAGTTTGCGGTCTGCGGCTATGTCTTCTCATGCTGCACGGTTCATGTTCAGAGTCTTCGTTTCTCGTTTACACACATCTACAAATCGTAGTTTTGGGCGCCCCGTAGTTCTTTTGCCATCTGCTAGTTGTCCATAAAGTACCAGGGTGTTTATAAAGTCTCACTACACTTGGTATCTAGGTCAATTTGAAAAAAAAAATGTTTATGACGTCATCACAATATGTGCTCCCACTGTCAATGAAATTTGTTGAATAAGTTTATTGCTATTGGAAATGTGGAAGATGCTCCACGATCTGGTAGGCCTGCTGTGAATGATGAAATATGTTTAGATATCCAAGACAGAATCCTTAAAAGTCCAGACAAGTCATTAAGAAAACTGTCGCAACAAGTGAACTTACCATTGAGCACATATTGTGATGACGTCATAAAAATTTTTTTCAAATTGACCTAGATACCAAGTGTAGTGAGACTTTATAAACACCCTATATATCTTTTGGTATGCGTTCATCTGTTATACAGTGTACGTGACCAAATCAGCGTTACCTACATTGTTAGAGCAGCGTGTAGATGTTTGGGAGACCTTTGCAAGTGAGGACCTCGAGATATGACTTTTTGGGTAATGTGGTCAGTGTTACGCCCGTGCCGTTTTTCTTTCCCGTTAAAAAAAAAATCCGATACGCATTTAAGGCTGGGTGAACCTAGAAGCTATTAATCATTGTGGAACCCAAAATTCATGTCCCGAATATTCCAGTTGACTAACCACTGAGCTACAGCAGTTCCAACATGTTGATAAACTGTAAACACATCGCATCCATTTTCATCTCTAATTCTTTTAACTTTTTTTTCGTATTTCGATGAAGCAAAGCCTAAAAGTATCACGTGGATAAATTAGGTTTCATGTAGAAACAGCTTCAATTAAAACCACTTCAGCTGCTCCCCGAGATTAACAGCAACAGCCAGACACTAAAAACCTTACTTTACGTAGAAACAACACAAAATACATGCAATATAAACTCTTTGTCATTATCACTAACATTTGCCACGTACATTTCTTACCCAAAATTTAATCTGTCTAATTTTTCATTTGTTTAATAAATTCAAATAGTTATAAAGGTCTGCCTCTTTAAGAAATATTTAATATTTTTGCATACAAATTATTAATACAGCACACTCTCATGTGAATGCTTCTACAGAATTAAACAAATAACCACAACATGTCTCTAATCATTGCTTCAAAGTAAGATGAAAGGTAAAGGTGGTAAAAAACAACAACGCAAGTTCACTGGAAAGTGTTCATTTTTATTCACCCCGTGTTATCACGTATTTTATTTTCGCTTGTTCAACGTCAGTCAAAGAAATTCAACATTCACGATTTTAAATTCACGCAATGTCTTAAATGCAAACTGCTTCCAGATGATCTGTTCAACACAGTTATGTGTGTCAATCAAGCATTATTAGCATTAAGCTACGGGTCAAAACCTCTGTCAAAATTTCAATTCCCCAACATGTGCAATTAACAGACCTTAAAAATGGGAGACGGTATTTACACGTGTGGGCATGGAAGAAATAACTGTGACCTCGTTAACCGACCTCGGAAGTAGATCAACAACATTTAAAGCATATGTAGGAGAAACTACCAGGTTTCTTATTTTATATATATATATATATATATATATATATATATATATATATATATATATATATATATATATATATATATATCATCATCATCTTCATCAAGTACCATGCCTGCTGGCGTAGGTGATCATGTCTCTTCACAACTCCCAATCTCGAAAGTTATTTATCATTCCTGTTATTGACCTGCCTAGCCATTCTTTTAAGCTGTCTGGTATCTTTCCTCTTTAAAGGTAAGGTATGGTACGAGACTTGAACCGGCGTCTTAGCACGCAAGTTTCCACTCATATGGGCTCGGCCGCTTATCCAGAAGTGTTCGGAGACTTCAGGATAGTGTCGCTTCAAGCATCGAAACTCACGATGCGAGGCGACATTCCTCACCTTCCCAGGGTAATACCATGGTACCCATTTCTCCCAACGGCTGGGTCGACCGTAGGGGTATTTTATTTCAGCCACGAGTACAACTCACACTGCTCCCAGCGGGAATCGAACACTGGTTGACCGAACGTCGGTAGTCCAGTTGAGTGGTTTTCCCAACTAGGCTACCGAGGCCCCCATCTTTCCTCTGTGCTTCCCTCTATCTCTTTGTCCTTCAATTTTCCCAGTTGTCACAACATATTCCAGCTGTTCCCTTCTCATTGCATGGCCAAAGAATTAAGATTGCTTCTACATAATATTGGGAGCCGCGATAGCTCAGTGGTTAGTGAACTGGACTACAAAGGACAAGAGGTAGGGTTCGATCCCTACCGACGGCTTCTGGTTCACCTAGCCTGAAATGGGTACCGGATTTTTTTTATGGGAAAGTAAAGCGGCACGGGCGTAATACCGACCGCATTACCCCAAAAATCATGTGCCGAAGGTCTGTAAAATTTATGGTCACTAACGCCATATTCCCTATACGCTACTTGGCGTGACGGGGGTACTTTACTTTTTTTTTTCTTCATAATATTGGAAATTAGCTATCTCTCTGTTTTGGCCTCTTTCAGATCGTTTTCATTACTCTTCTTAGCTGTCCATGGTATCCTCACCATTCTTCTGTAAAACTACATTTCTACAGCCTCCCGTGATTTTCTTGTCTGTTCTCCTATTGTCCATGATTTACATTCATATGTTAAGACGGGTTATACATAATATTTAAGAACTCTTTTTTCTTGTTTCCATTGTCAAAAATGGATTGCACAGTATCTTCCTCATTTTTTGGAAAGCTTCTTTTTCCTGAGCCATTTTGCATCTCACCTCTGTTGTACATCTACCATCTGAGGTTAACATTGTTCCCATATATTTAAATTAATTTACATGTTTTAATATTGTTCCACTTGTCTTTATTGTGCATTGTGATAATGTCAATGTGTAATAATTAGTTAATTAAAAAAATATATATATATTATTAATAAAAGTATAGTCAACATTTTTTACTATCATCATCTTGCGCCATCTCAGCATCGAACGTGGGTTGCCCATGTCTAATTTCACTCTGTCTCTTGCTATGTTGGTACACGTCATCATGGGTTCTCTTGTACATCTAAAAAATGTCAGTCCCCTTTATTCTTTGTTTGTATCTAACTGTTATTTTCCTATACAATATGAAACGCCATCTGCATAACATTTACTTACATTTAACCGTTTTAACGCTATAGTTTGTTTTGAGATTTTGTATATAAAAATGAGATGTGTAAGGCACCTGTGCTCATTTGTTAATTAACTTATGCAGGGATACTGTGTTTTGAAAGAATAAGAATTATATAACACAAGGGACGGGGGGAACAAATTGCTTGCGTGCGTTAGCCCGATGACTAAAGGAATACATCTTCTCATCATCCGCCATGAAGAGGAGGTTAAGTGGGCGTGCCCGTGTTGCGTTCTGGTTTGCAGTAAAAATATGATATTTGCGCCTTTCGACCCAACTCATCCGACATCAGCATGGGGGACAAATTGAATTGTTTTCTGGTGATTTAACCACATAACAGAGGCAAGGTGGTTCCAGACGTGGACGATGGATAGAAGATTGTGGAAGGACATGATCGCTTACGCCAGCCTGCATGGCACATGATGATGATGAGGGTGGTGGCTCAAGACGTGACAATTAATTTTTTTTTTTATTAGCGATGTGTTATTTTTGAACACAAAGTGGAGTTTGACGTAGAAACAACAGACAATTTGATTTACTTGGAATGAAGGAAGTGAATTTCAGCTACAGTATCTTAACTCTTTCCTTACGGAAGCTTTCTATCGATGCAACAGAGGAGATGTTTTAGATAACTTTGTTCATGGTTTAAGAGTAAATCTACATATTTTTATTTATCTAACATATAACATATTATATATGAATTTTTAGATAATTGAACAGGGAATTAGATTTCACCAATACCAAGATGATACAAGACATGTAAAAAGAATATGGTTTGATGACGTTTTACACTAATCAAATTGAGAGTGGCGCACTGTGCGGCGAAACGTGAGGAAAGAGTTAAGGAAAATCTAAAGAAAAATTGGAAACTTATGCTGGGCTTTGTTGTGGTTGTATTTTATTTGGCTTAAGATAGAGACCAACAAAATGCTAACTTATGCCCTGCTTTGTTCCGGCTGTGGTAGTCGTTTCTTTGGTTTAGGACATGAAATAATTGATAACTTATGTCTCACATTGTTGTCACTGTCATTTCTCTGACTCAGGGCAGAGATTAATTGATAACTTATGTCTCACATTGTTGTCACTGTCATTTCTCTGACTCAGGGCAGAGATTAATTGCTAACTTATGACTCACATTGTTGTCACTGTCATTTCTCTGACTCAGGGCAGAGATTAATTGATAACTTATGTCTCACATTGTTGTCACTGTCATTTCTCTGACTCAGGACAGAGCCTAATTGCTAACTTATGACTCACATTGTTGTCACTGTCATTTCTCTGATTCAGGATAGAGACTAATAGCTAACGTATGTCCCACATTGTTGTCACTGTCATTTCTCTGATTCAGGACATAGACTAATAGCTAACGTATGTCCCACATTGTTGTCACTGTCATTTCTCTGACACAGGACATAGACTACTTGCTATTGTGTGTCCCACATTGTTCTCACAGTCATTTCTCTGACTGAGGACAGAGACTGATTGCATACTTATACCTCACATTGTTGTCACTGTCACTTCTCCAATTCCAGACCTGGGTGAGCAGAAAACCTACAGACTTCCCAACAAAGAAAAACATCATCTACACGCCATGTTGCTCAAGAGTAGATTGATAATCGTGGACAAGTTGATCATAAACCATCTATCCACAGTGAGGTAAGAAGATTTGAACCTCATTGCATCAATATACACTTGTTTATGTGTGCTGAGACTGCTATGATGGGGACTACAGCTACCGTTCTTTGTTTGGGAGATGAGTTAGTAATTCGGATGATTCCACTGGCACGGGCGGTTGAGCAATTAGGGATTTTAATTCGTTTGCAGTGATACCGGGGCCTTCCATAACCAAATAACCAAATAACACTTGTTTAGTTATAAACTAAATTGTTAAGTAAACGCATCCAAATTGCTTTACGAGTATGAGAAATATGGTGTGAGTGCTCATATTTTTCTTAGACGATTTGATACTGTCTTTGGTGGTTGGTCAGCACTACACCAAGCTGTTTCACCTTTGCAGGATAAAATATATATCCAAATTTCCAGATGATGTATCTGTAAGGTGGAGGGAGGGGAGGGTAATGTTACATCTGGAAAAATTAATCTCACCACACGTCCAGCATGTGAGTGGACTAATGACTTTGCCAACAATCTAAAAATTGGAGAATAGAGATGGACAGGAGGAGAGTAACTGAAAATAATTTAGTATAGTAACAATCTGACAAAGACGGAGATCAGCAGTAGAGAGTGAATACAGTAACAATCTGGCATATAAAGATATCATCATAAAGGGCACAGTAGCAATCTGATTTAGAAAGATGTGAACAAAAGATAGTGGATGTCGTAACAATCTGATTTAGAAAGATAGAAACAAAAGATAATGGATGTCGTAACAATCTGATTTAGAAAGATAGAAACAAAAGATAATGGATGTCGTAACAATCTGATTTAGAAAGATATGAACAAAAGATAGTGGATGTCGTAACAATCTGATTTAGAAAGATATGAACAAAAGATAGTGGATGTCGTAACAATCTGATTTAGAAAGATGTGAACAAAAGATAGTGGATGTCGTAACAATCCGATTTAGAAAGATATGAACAAAAGAAAGTGGATGTCGTAACAATCTGATTTAGAAAGATAGAAACAAAAGATAATGGATGTCGTAACAATCTGATTTAGAAAGATAGAAACAAAAGATAATGGATGTCGTAACAATCTGATTTAGAAAGATATGAACAAAAGATAGTGGATGTCGTAACAATCTGATTTAGAAAGATATGAACAAAAGATAGTGGATGTCGTAACAATCTGATTTAGAAAGATGTGAACAAAAGATAGTGGATGTCGTAACAATCCGATTTAGAAAGATATGAACAAAAGAAAGTGGATGTCGTAACAATCTGATTTGGAAAGATATGAACAAAAGAAAGTGGATGTCGTAACAATCTGATTGAGAAAGATATGAACAAAAGAAAGTGGATGTCGTAACAATCTGATTTAGAAAGATATGAACAAAAGATAGTGGATGTCGTAACAATCTGATTTAGAAAGATATGAACAAAAGAAAGTGGATGTCGTAACAATCCGATTTAGAAAGATATGAACAAAAGATAGTGGATGTCGTAACAATCTGATTTAGAAAGATATGAACAAAAGATAGTGGATATCGTAACAATCTGATTTAGAAAGATATGAACAAAAGATAGTGGATGCTGTAACAATTTCATTTAGAAAGATATGAACAAAAGATAGTGGGGTCGTAACAATCTGATTTAGAAAGATATGAACAAAAGATAGTGGATGTCGTAACAATCTGATTTAGAAAGATATGAACAAAAGATAGTGGATATCGTAACAATCTGATTTAGAAAGATATGAACAAAAGATAGTGGATGCTGTAACAATTTCATTTAGAAAGATATGAACAAAAGATAGTGGGGTCGTAACAATCTGATTTAGAAAGATATGAACAAAAGATAGTGGATGTCGTAACAATCTGATTTAGAAAGATATGAACAAAAGATAGTGGGGTCGTAACAATCTGATTTAGAAAGATATGAACAAAAGATAGTGGATGTCGTAACAATCTGATTTAGAAAGATATGAACAAAAGATGTGGATGTCGTAACAATCTGATTTAGAAAGATATGAACAAAAGATAGTGGATGTCGTAACAATTTGATTTAGAAAGATATGAACAAAATATAGTGGATGTCGTAACAATTTGATTTAGAAAGATATGAACAAAAGATAGTGGATGTCGTAACAATTTGATTTAGAAAGATATGAACAAAAGATAGTGGACATTGTAATAATCTGATATCGAGAGATATTAACAGCAGATAGTGGACACTGTAACAATCTGATATAGAGAAATATTAACAGCAGATAGTGGACACTGTAACAATCTGATATAGAGAAATATTAATAGCAGATAGTGGACACTGTAACAATCTGATATAGAGAAATATTATCAGCAGATAGTGGACACTGTAACAATCTGATATAGAGAGATATTAACAACAGATTGTGGACACTGTAACAATCTGATATAGAGAAATATTATCAGCAGATAGTGGACACTGTAACAATCTGATATAGAGAGATATTAACAGCAGATAGTGGACATTGTAACAATCTGATATAGAGAGATATTAACAGCAGATAGTGGACACTGTAACAATCTGATATAGAGAGATATTAACAGCAGATAGTGGACACTGTAACAATCTGATATAGAGAGATATTAACAGCAGATAGTGGACACTGTAACAATCTGATATGGAGAGATATTAACAGCAGATAGTGGACACTGTAACAATCTGATATAGAGAGATATTAACAGCAGATAGTGGACACTGTAACAATCCGATATGGAGAGATATTAACAGCAGATAGTGGACACTGTAACAATCCGATATGGAGAGATATTAACAGCAGATAGTGGACACTGTAACAATCTGATATAGAGAGATATTAACAGCAGATAGTGGACACTGTAACAATCTGATATGGAAAGACATCAAAAGAAGTTAATGTACGTCGTCACAATCTGACATAGTAAGAGACTAGCAGTAGAACTGGTAAAGAACATCACATAGTATTACCACAGAGATACAAGATGGCTCACAGCCATTGTTTTACCATCTGATGATAATGAAAGCAGCAGTTTGATTGTTGACGTGACGCAACATATACTGTTACAGGGGCGAATAAGACCACTCATCTCATCTATTTGTTACATTTGTCTGTGTATGCCAGTATGACTGTTAAAACTGAGCGGGGGCCTGGAATAATATAGGACAGTAACGGGCATGTCATTGTTGCTCCTAGTGGGAGGTCTATTTCATGATCCTTTCTCTCCAGGCTCTGTTGTTCGGCGGCTACTCAACATTCACTACATTGCTAAAGTCTATAACTGCCCTATTGTGTAATAGTTTATGGTCAATAGAATAAGTTGAGTGTGTACGGAAATTATCGCTACAACAAAGGGAAATAACATTTTGAGGAATTTATAATTCATAACAAACAAAGATAACTTTATCCCTAGAAAAACATATCGAGGATATTTTTCAATATGGTCACTCGGAGGTAACATTGTGTATGTCTGGCACTCATGTGTACTGGATTATTCGGAAAGATCCGTTACAATAGCAAATTCACTGGATGTATGCAGAAGCACGTGTAAAGTAATTGACACCCCAGGCAGGGCTTCCCGAATTGTCCCAGCCACAATTAATGGTCATTGAAAGAAAGAACAATACATTAAGTTTACAAATAGATTTTAAAATGAGGTTTGCAGATAGTAAAAATACTCTTCTTTTAATAATAAAAGTCATGTGATATTTGTTGAAAACCGCCCTTTTGTGGGGGGTATAATTAAACCCCCCCAAAAAAATCGTTTTTGAGTCAAGTAAATGTTCAATCCATCCAGTCTTTGATAGCGGTGTCTTGCACAGTTGGTGTTAGTGCCACGTTTGTCCATGTTCAGCGGCACCTTTTTTGAATAGCTCAGTGGGTATCGTTAACCACAATAGGAAAAATGTCATAGATGGGGTTATAATATAGTGCGCTCACATTAGGAGAATAGGATGAACATTGTGACCACCGTGATTAAAAAAAGTGCAATTTGTGGAACGAAGTAATAAAATATGTCATCAGAAAAACGAAACTTGATATATACTATCAGTTTGACGACAGCGCAATCAAAATTGTTATCCTCATTATGGCAGAAAGATCAGAATTCTAGCTTTGAGGAAAGCAAAACGTGATCTTGTTAGATAAAATAGATATTTAAAATGTCATTTTATGCAAACAATATAAAAGCTGACATTTTAGTGGTAACAATATAAAAGCTGACATTCTAGTGGTAACAAAGTAAAGAAAAAAAGTTTTTCGGGGGGGGGAATATAAATATTGCTCTTTGTAGTTCAATAAGGTAAAATGTTTTTTATTTGGAAGGGGTGGGGGAAGAGAGAGAGAGAGAGACAGAAGATTCTTCTCCTTTCCTTCCTCATTTACCTTTCAGCGATGGGGGAGATATAATTTGCGGTCTTTTGTTGTTCTGTTTACCTCTGTTGCTGTTATGTTACCCAGTGTCTCTGATATTCCGTAAATCCATGTTTTTCGTGGGCCTGGTGTTCTCACAACGTTTATTGAAGGCTCGTTGTATTATGTTTTGATCTTTCTGCCTTATCACGTGGCCAAACTATTGTATCTGTTGTTTATTTACAGATTCTATGGCGGGAGCTATTCCTAGCATCTTTCTCAGTTCTTCATTTCTGATCTTATCTCTCAGGCTGTTTCCTGCCATTCTTCTAACACATCTCATCTCGGCATTTGTTATTTTTCTTATTGTTCTTGCATCTAGTTTCCATGATTGACATTCGTAGCACAACGCTGTAATGAAGATTATATTGTAGAGTAAAAGTAAAAGTAAAGAGCTCCGTCAAACCAAGTGGTGTAAAGTGAAAATGTGTTAGTGACTATAATTTTTATAGACCTCCAGCGCATCATTTTTGAGGTAATTTGATCGGTATTACACCCGTGCCGCTTTACTTTCCTAGAAAAAAAAATCCGGTATCCATCTATGGCTGGGTGAACCCGGAAGTCGTCGATCAGGATCGAACCCACAGGATATAAATGAGAAAAGAAGGATAGAAAATGAGATAAAACGTTGTGTGTAGAACACAAATTCCGTTACAGCATAGAACTACACAAACCGAATGGGCCTTGAATTTGTTTATATCGTGATCTATGATAGAGACTTGATGTTGAGGGCTTCAAAGTTTCATTTGGCGTAGCCAGTGTTAGGGCCTAGCCAAGTCTGAATCTGGCCGTGTTAGGGAGTTATATGTAAAGTCCAATAAAATAGAGGGAGCAAATAAGGACAGGTGAGAAAAAGCCATAGGAATAAGCGTTAGAGACAAAGAACCGTTTTGGAGAGAAGATGGAGGTAACAAGGAAGAGAAAAGAGAGAGAGAGAGAAGATAGAATGCGAGATAAAGACACCAGAATGAAGGAGGAGGGAGTGTATGAAACATCGAGAGCGAGGAAATAATAAGAAAGGTAAATATAGTGAATTGAGAAGACAGAAAGATATATATATATATATATATATATATATATATATATAAATTGGGAGGAACAAATGAAAGAAAGAATGGAAGAAGGAGAGAAAGGCGGAAACGAAGAAGAGAGATGAGATATGGTGAGATAAATAAAAGTGATGTTGAGGAAAAAGAGAGGTAAATATGTAGAATAAAGAGAGAAGGAGAGAAAATATAAACTGAAGAAGGGGAAGAAAGACGACGAATCGTGGCGACGTGATCAAAGCGAGAAATTATTCTCTTCAAGTTTTATCAATCCTCGTTGCTGTCTGTAAGTGAACAACTGTCTACTGGTTGATGTTGTCATCCCAAGTCTGTGTTCAGCCGTTTTTCCCTTTTCACAGCCCTTGCTTTGTAGTTATTGCCAGATCTGACGGTCATGTTGTGTGGCCATTCCATTCCTTGTACAATTTTGTTCAAAGTAAAGGTAGAGGTAGGGTCAAAGCAAAGAAATGCATATAAATACATATAAATACATCCAAATGCGAAACTGCAGGGATGTTAATAATGAAATGTAGGAATTAACAAAAAATATGTGTAGAAAAAAAAGCGGTATTGTTAAAGCTTCACGTAACAAGAGGACAACACACTTTTTTTTTTTTTCGTTCGTCAGCTTTTACCTCTGACGAAGTCCCTAGAGACTAGGAACTGAATTGTGCGTGTTAATACATTTTTTCCATGGCAGCCGTGTGCCACTGGGGTCCCTCGCCGCATAGGCAGATATAACTACGACTTCGGAGGCACTCATAATTTTTACCGTCGATGAGTAATTGACGTTTCAAGCCGGGCCTCGCTGCTGAGACCAGGGGTGTTTGTCGCAGAGAGAAATCACAAATAAAAATCCCAACCGGTGTAACCGGGATTTGAACCCACAACCTCTCTGTCTCGAGACCAGTGTCTTGCTTCAAGGCCAACCAGTCCCAGGACAACACAAATCAGAACGTTGTTTCTACGCAAAGGCCTCCAGCCGGAACGTCGTGTGTTGTATGTTTGTTCCTGTTGAAGGCCTTTGCGTTGAAACGTCGTTCTGATTTGTGTTGTCCATTTGTTACGTGAAGCTTTAACAACACCGTTTTTTCTTTTTTTTTCCTTTATATATTTTTTAATATTTTTTTCCCGCTCTATATTTTTTTCTATTTTTCTCTCCCTCTATTTTTTTTTTCATTTCTCCTTAAAGGTCAAAGTATAGTACGAGACTTGAACCGGCGTCTTAGCACGAGAGTTTTCACCCATATGTGCTCGGCTGCCTATCCAGAAGTGTTCGGAGGAGATTTCTGGATAATGTCGCTTCAGGTACTGAGACTCACGATGGGAGGCAGCATTCTCACCTTCCCTGAGTACTTACTACCTTGTTCCCATTTCTGCCAGCGGCTGGGTCGACCGCGGGGGTAATATATTTGTTTTCCCAACCACAGTACAACTCCCACTGCTTCCAGCGGGATTCGAACACGGGTTGCCCGAACGTCGGTGGCCCAATCGAGTGGTTTTCCCAACTAGTCTAGCGAGGTCCCCAATCTCTTCTAGCTTGTCGGGAAGTCGTGTTGACTATTTTCTCTGCCTGATCGTCGTTGTATTGTTAATTTGGTACAAGTATGAGATGCCTAGAGCCTAGTGGTTAGTGAACTAGATAACTAAGGACAAAAGATCGGGTCCGATGTCTCTCAGGTTTATATCCAGTCATAAAAATTGATAACATATTTTTCGTGGAAAGTAAAGCACGGTTGTTGGTACAATCACAGCCAACTATAGTATTACTAAAGCCCGCGGGGTGAAAGGGATCACCCAAATCTTATGATGTTTTCAGCAATGCGCAAAAGTTATGACTTTTTCAGCATTGCAAGCAGGGGCAGTTGCAGGTCAAATAACATCAGTCTTCTATTTATAGCTCGCATAGCTCCAGACGTTACAAGCTTTGGATCATTTCGGTAAAATCTCTTGTAGCCCGCAGGCCTTGGTAAAACTTTAGCTGGATGTTGTAAAATGATGTCACTCTTCTATTTCTCGCATTGTTGAATACGTCACAAACTTTAGGGTATTCCAGGATTTATGCCAGGTATTTATGCCTTGACAGCAAAGATTTCAGAATGATAAAGCACATGTACTGGCAACAAACAGCGGCCATAAGAACTGGAAATCAATTGGAAATGTTTCAACAAATAAAACATTGTGTTAGACAAGGTTGTGTGCTGTCACCAGATTTGTTTAATATTTATAGTGAGATTATTTTAAGATCCATAAGGGCATGCCTGGAATAACAATCGGAGGTCATAATATAAATAATCTAAGGTATGCTGATGATACAGTCTTAATCGCTAAGAGTGAAAATGACTTACAAGAAATGTTAGACATTATAGTGAAGGAAAGCAAAAATAAAGAACTCAGCCTTAATAGCAAAATGACAAAAGTAATGGTAACAACAAAGAAAAAGACATCACCACAATGCACAATAAAGACAAGTGGAACAATATTAAAACAGGTAAATGCATTTAAATATCTGGGAACTTTGTTCACCTCAGATGGAAGATGTACAACAGAGTTGAGGCGCAGAACGGCTCAGGCTAAGAGTAGCTTTCCAAAAATTAGGAAGATACTGTGCAATCAATTTTTGACAATAGAAACAAGAAAAAGAGTTCTTAAATGTTATGTATAACCAGTCTTAACATGTGAATGTGAATCATGAACAAAAGGGCAACATACAAGATAATTGCTGGAGGCTGTGTGGTTCTACAGAAGAATGTTGAGAATACCATGGACAGCTAAGAAGAGTAAATAAAGCGTTCTGAAAGAGGACAAAGCAATAAGATAGCTAATTTCCAGTATTAGGAAGAAACAATGATAATTCTTTGGCCATGTAATGAGAAGGGAACAGCTGAAATATATTGTGCCAACTGGGAAAATTGAAGGATAAAGAGATCGAGGGAAGCAAAGAGAAAAGATAACAGGCAGCTTAAGAGAATGGCTTGGCAGAGTCGAGACCGAAAGTTGTATAGAGACATGATCACATACGCCAGCAGTACTTGATGATGATACTGAAGTAGGCCTTATTAAAACCATAGATCGCTGTAGCAATAACTCATGGGACAAGGGATATAACCTACGAAGATTGTGTGGACTCAAGAGGTACCGTCCCATTTTCCACTTGCGCAGTAACACCTGTCTGGCCGTGTTACACAGGACAGCGGTTAATTGAGTCCCCGGTTTGAAGGCTTGTTTGGTTTCAGGTTACCAGAGTTGCCCCGCTTTGTGCAAGTTTCCATTTCCTGGTTCGGCATTTCGAATATTTGGAGAGACGACTCTTTTGGATACGAGCTACAAACTGCTAGAGTTGTCTTGTAGGACAAGGCTCGCTTTACACATGTGGGAGACAAATAATAATAGATGAATATTGTTATGGAGGGAAACTTCCGAGGCGATAGATCAGCGAATTATTCCAGGGGTGGTGGTATCTTTACAGCGCTCTTTAAAAATCACAAATAATTAACACACAAAAAAGAACAATATATGGTCCGAAGCAGGATGGAACCCGTACTGCTTGGCACAGGGCCTTGCCACGAGGAACCAAACGCTAGAGCACACGGCCAACTCAGCTATCTATAAAAATAGCTATCATTGACGATGTCTTCCACGCAGGCGTACAGCCATAACTATAGCATCAGGTTACGATCACAACTCAGGAATAAATTGTGTATCTATATTTTCCTATTAAGACAAGTATCTTCCGGATAGGGTAGGGCTGAATACTTGCGTTGTAGACAGACAGTTACAGGACGAAACAGCACGAATAGAAGTTTCCTGTGGTCTAGACTGGAGACAAATAATAATAAATGAATATTATTATGGAGGGAGACTTCTGAAGCGATAGATCAACGAATCATTTCAGTGGAAGAGGTATCTTTACAGCATGCGAAAAAAAATCCACATATAATCAACAACAGAAAAAAGAAAACAAAGATCGCCAGAAGTAGGATCGAACCCGTACTCCTTGGCACAGCGCCTTGCCACGACAAATCAAACGCTAAAGCTCACGGCCAACTCAGCTAACTAAAAAAATAGTTATCTTTGGCGATGTCTTTCACGAAGGTTTACCCGTGACTATAGCGTAGGGTTACGATAGGGTTTACACATGTGGGGATGTTCCTGAATGGGTGAAGCATTTATGCTTTTTGATATCGACGAGTGAATATTAATATTACTTCATTTTCTTGGTGACCGCTTTGATAGATCAGCTGGCCTGTTGTTAGAGAACTTCGCAGACATTTCCAGGTCGCGTGTAAAATGTCAAGAGCAATCTTTCTACGTTGGGTAAGAACTTAGAAATGATAAACTGATGATAGGAATGAAAAGACAAAATAAAAGGAAATACTGGTATGATTACAGCTTAATGTAGGTGACGTGCATAAACATTTGAAGCTGATGTAAATCTCTAAACATAACACTTTTGTCTTCTTTTTCTTTTCATCCATTTTTCATGCATCTATTTATTTAAAAAAAAAAAAATTCTTTCTGTTACTTCCTCTTTCGTCCTCTGATTGCTCATCTTCATCGTCCGCTAAAAAAAGGGGCGTTAAATAGGCGTAGTTAGGCTGTAATACATTTATACTATAATCAAACTTATCCGACTTAAGAAAAGTATTTTAGCTACCGGATGTGCATTCTATCTTCAGCCTCTACTAACTTACCCATCCTGGTTAGTCTATTTACACTTTTCAGGACTACTTAAGGGACAAATACAATCTATAAAAAAAAAAAACTATCTTTACGACAAATAGTACCATTGTTGGTGTATGTCGGTGGGCAACGAAATGTTACGTGGTTAGTGAAATGGACTACAAAGAAAAAGGGGTAGGGTTCGATCCCAACCGACGGCTTCCGGGTTCACCCAGTCTTAAATGGGTACCGGATTTTTTTCTGGGAAAGTAAAGCAGCACGGGCGTAATACCGACCACTTTACCAAAAATCATGTGCTGAAGATCTGTAAAATATAGGGTCACTAACACCATATTTCCCTATACGCCACTTGGCGTGACGGGGGTACTTTATATATATTTTTTTGTACAGGACGCTGCGGGACATGCTGAGGAGGGGACCTGAACACCCATGGACAGGTTCGAAGTAAGTAAAGTAAAATTTCCCTCCACGCTTTACTAGGCGTATGGAGAATATAGTGTTAGTGACCATATTTTTATATGTCCACGGCACAATTTTGGGTGATGTGATCGCTATTAACGCCAGGCCGCCGATCTACCTTTTTTTTTTTTGCTCCCAGTGGAGCATAGGTCTTCAACAAACACTTTTCAAGCCGTTCTGTTTTTTGCCATTCTTTTAAGATCATTCCATGTCTTCCCCATCATCTTTATCTCTGCTTCTATCTGTCTTCTCCAAGAATTCTTTGGTCTTCCTCTTTGTCTTTTTCCCTGGGGATTACAAAAAAGGGCCTGTTGTGTAATACTCTCAGCAGGCCTCCACAGTGTGTGTCCCATCCAGCGCCACCGTCTTCGCTGTATCTCTTTATTCACTGGTATTTGACTGGTACATTTCCATAATTCTATGTTAGTGATTTTGTCCTGCCATTTCCATCCTTTTATTCTGCGTAAGCATCCATTAATGAAAGTCTGTATCATCATTATTGTCAATTTTGTGGTTCTCCATGTTCCACAGCCATATAATAGGACCGACTTAACATTTGAGTTGAACATTTTTATTTTTGTATTTAACCTAATTTCTTTGGATTTCCAGATGTTTCCCAGTGCAACAAAAGCTCCTCTTGCTTTTGATATCCTTATTTTGGTATCATTTTCTGGCCGCCTTTACTTCCGAGAAAAAAACTCTGGTACCAATTTTTGGAGGCTGGGTAAACCCAGGCGCCTTGTCAGTAGGAAAACAAATATTCACCACTGCTGCGGATTGAACCTCATCCCTTCAGTGTTCGGAGTACAATGATGATAACCAACAAATAGCCCAATGACACTGTAAATGAGTACCAGAGATATTCTCTGGGACGGGTAGGTAGCGGAAAATGTAACTGGCCACCTCACCTAATGAAGCTGATGCTTAGCACAATGAAGTCGCTAAAGATTCATTACTAAACGGCAATTACTATGGGGCTACCATTACCTTTTCTATTCAGTATCAGTTTTGATACAACGGGATAGAAAGAACAATAATGGAATGCATAGGTCCTGGACGAGAAATCATGGGGCAGACCAAAAAATAAAGTGGTTTCAAGACATTAAAGAGGCCTGAACATGACAGCGAAAAGTGGAAAAAGTGGGTGATCTGGCTAGAGACAAAGATTATTTCAGATGAGCTGTGGTGAATGTAACGATAAGCAAAGGGCGTGCGACCTGATGACGATTAGTTTTGACACTTGTTAAGATGTGACACAGAACATACATACCTCCTCGATGTGACACAGAGCTCGCATACCTCTTCGATATGGCACATAACATACATACCTCCTCGATGTGACACAGAACATACATACCTCCTCAGTGTGACACAGAATATGCATACCTCCTCGATGTGGCACATAACATACATACCACCTCGATGTGACATAGAACATTACATACCTCCTCGATGTGACACAGAACATTACATACCTCCTCGATGTGACACAGAATATGCATACCTCCTCGATGTGACACAGAACATTACATACCTCCTCGATGTGACACAGAATATGCATACCTCCTCGATGTGACACGGAACATTACATACCTCCTCGATGTGACACAGAATATGCATACCTCCTCGATGTGACACGGAACATTACATACCTCCTCGATGTGACACAGAACATGACATACCTCCTCGATGTGACACGGAACATTACATACCTCCTCGATGTGACACAGAACATTACATACCTCCTCGATGTGACACAGAATATGCATACCTCCTCGATGTGACACAGAACATTACATACCTCCTCGATGTGACACAGAACATGACATACCTCCTCGATGTTGCACAGAACATACATACCACTTCGATATGGAGCTACAATCTGTCAGACATTCAAGGGAAGTAGCAAATGAGACGGTCAGAAAGACACCCGAAAAGATCTTCATCTAAATTTACCAGATGGAAAAGTTGAAAAACACGTGATTTTATCTTAAAAAATGCAGGTTATTTTATCTGTAAAAAGCAGACATTTTTTTAAAAAGCAGACATTTTATATAAAAAGCAGATATATATAATATCTGCTTTTTCAGATAAAATGTTAGCCTTTTCATAAAAATGTTTGCTTTCTTTAAGATAAAATGTCATGCTTATAAAAGTATTCTGTTTTTATATAAAATGTCTGCATTTTCCTGAAAAAAGCAGACAATTGTATGCAAAAAAGACAATGTATCTGAAAATAACAGATTAATTGTATATGAAAAAGCAAGACTTTTATCTAAAAGAAAGCAGACATTTTTTTGTATGAACTATATTTTAAAAGTCAATGCTCGTAAGAAAATAATAGAGAAATGTGAAGATTTCGAGTGTCTAAATACTTAATTTGTAACCACAAAGTATTTATATTTTAAGATGCTGCCTCACCAACCAATTTTAACATATACTAAAAAAAAATATTACTAAGAATCATAACGAGACGTGTAAGGAACAAAATAAAACCACAAATGAGTGAGGAACAATGTGGACTTGTGGAAGGAAAGGGCACAAATAATGGAATATACATCTTAAGAACATTGCTAGAAAGAGCTATAGAGGTAAAGAAAGATCTATATGTGTGCTTTATAGACTACACAAAAGCATTTGACAAAGTAAAGCATGTGGAAATAATACATATACTGGAGAAATTAAACATTGATGGCAAGGATCTGCGAATCATAAAAATCATGTACTGGCAACAAACAGCAGCTATACGAATTAACAACCAAACAGGACAATTCCAATATACAAAACAAGGAGTCAGACAAGGCTGTGTTCTATCACCGGATTTGTTTTCACTTTACAGCGAACACATTATGGGATCAATAGAAGATAAAAAAAAGGAATTAACGGTCACAACATAAATAATTTGCGATCTGCGGATGACACAGTCTTAATAGCAGAGACAGAATGAACAGCAAAAAATGATAGATATAATAGTAGAAGAAAGCAACAAGAAAGGTCTCAGTCTGAATAGCAAGAAAACAGAAGTAATGGTCATGTCAAAGAAACAATCATTACCATCACGCAGCATAAATATAAACAGAACAAATCTGAAACAAGTGCAACGTTTCAAATACTTGGGCACAATAATAACATCAGATGGAAGATGCATCACAGAAATAGCTCAGGCCAAATTAGCATTTCAGAAAAGGAAAAATATCTTATGCAACAAATCTATGTCAATAGAAATGAGAAATAGAGTTCATCGGTGCTATATAGAACCAATTCTGACTTATGGAAGCAAATCATTGTCAGTAGACAAAGAAATGAAAAGATGGTTATAGAGGCCAAAGAGATGGTATTTCTCAGAAGAATGTTGATATTTCCCTGGACAGCTAAAAAAGACCAATGAAGAAATTCTCAAAGAGGTCAACGCGAAAAGGGAACTTCTAAAAAACATCAGAAAGAAACAATCAACATTTCTCGGGCACATCATGAGAAGAGGAAAGTTGGAATACTTGGTTACAACAGACAAAATTCAGGGAAAAAGAGATCGCGGACGACAAAGAGAGAAAATACTAGATAGCTTGGTGTCATGGCATGGAAAACAGTCAACAACAGAAGTGATACGATTCACTGTAGATAGAAGATTGTGGAAGGACATGATCGCCTACGCCAACCGGTATGGCACATAATGATGATGTTGACGATGCTGATGAATAGAAGAATCATGTGCATTTTAACTTCCTAAAAAGAAACAAGTGAGTACACTCAACTAAAGTATCAGTGACAAACGGCTGTGAACGTATCATTTCTCACGCACAGACAAACTGTATGAAATGAGTGGTCGTCATCACTTACAATAGACCAACATCAGGTCTTGTAGTTCTGCAACAGGTGGCTCAACTGTCATGACACCGGTGCCACATGCCCATGCACCTGTTTCGCGAATGAGCGCATCTCTGGCACAGATGGTGACAATGTTGTGGCCTGTGTGCAGGCAAGGGTTCTCAGAGAAGAGAGTTATAAATACGAGTGGGGGGGGGGGGGGGGACTGGTTGGTCTCGAGGCAAAACGCCGGCCACGAGACAGAGAGGTTGTGGGTTCAAATCCCAGCTGCACCAGTTGGGATGTTTATGATTTCTCTCTGCGGCAACCACCCCTGGTCTCCTCAGCGAGGCCTGGCTTGAAACGTCAATTACTCATCGACGGAAAAAGTATGAGTACCCCCGAAGTCGGAGTTACCTGCCTGTGCGGCGAGAGACCCCTGTGCTCACGGCTGCCAGGGAAAAAATGATTTAACACGCAAAATTCAGCTCCTAGTCTCTAGGGACTTCGTCAGAGGTAAAAGCTGGTGAACGAAAAAAAAAATAAAATCAATAAATAAATAAATACGAGGGACAGAGAGAAGTAGAGATATCTGAAAGTGTATGGACCGAGGCAGAAGCGAGGGGAACAGGAATTTGGAGATCTGTGTTTCACAAGAAAAAGTAAATGTAGGTAAATAACAACATTGAAAGGTATTAATAATGAAAGCGTAATAGTTAGAACAGGTTAATATAGCTGGTAGGGATATCCAATTCTATTGAAATACCAGCGCACTTCTTTCGTGTTAACCAGTTAATAAAATATAAGAAAAAAAAAGGAATACCATAAAGGGAAATCATCCAGGAAAATTTTCTTTCTTTCTTTCTTTCTTTCTTTCTTTCTTTCTTTCTTTCTTTCTTTCTTTCTTTCTTTCTTTCTTTCACTGCCGTCTTTGCTCCTATTCATGAAGACAACATTAAGGTCCACTCCCTCGTCGATATGTGTATATATAGCTGCAGAAATACTCAAAATAATCGATAATTATTTGGGTTTTATTAATATTAAAGTAATAATAATAGCAGAAATGGTGTAGAAATAATAGTAGTAATAATAAGTACTATATTAATATTATAGTAATAGTTATAGTATTATCACAATAGTAGCAATATTAACAATTGTAAAATACTAGCAACAATTTTGTTAAAAAAATGTTAACTGTAGCATTTTTCCTTGATATATTTATATATGTATGTATATATAAAGCGGTATACGGTACAGCCTCTTATTAATCGGTGCTTGCGCTGTATTAAAGGATATGATGAAAAGACAAAGTTAACTCTTTCAGTATGGACGATTTTTATTCAGTTTAGCGGTAGAGATTTCAGAGACAAAATTTGTCATGTTTTTGAATATTAATGTGCATGTTTATATTTATCTAACACTTAACACATTAAATATAAATTTTTAGATAATTGAACAAGGAATTAGATTTCACCAATACCAAGATGATACAAGATATATAAAAGGAATATGGTTTGATGGCAGTTTACACTAATCAAATTGAGAGTGACGCACTGTGCGGCTAAACGTACATGACCGAAATCGGCATGACGCATGGTGCGTCGAAACGTACGGAAGGAGTTAATAACTGAAATATGGGAAAGTACCAGACAAACACCAAAGGACAAAGGCAATGACCCTTGATAAGACGCACACTACGAAAGCCAAATTAGAGTACTACACGACAGGGCCTTTTTTGGAATTCCCAGCGAAGGAGACTAAGGGGAAGTCCAAAGTATTCTTGGAAAAGACAGCTGGAAGGAAAGATGAAGAAAATTGAGAAGGATTAGAATGAATTGGAGTGACACAAAGGGAGCTCTACAACAGCATCAAGTATTAATGGCTGATTTTGCCAGCGAAGCCACAAGTTTAACTTTGTATCTCATGTGCATGTAAGAAACAAGAGGAAAACTGTACACAAACGGTGGCCTTTAAAAAGAGAAATCACATTCTGTTAAAGATCGGACTGGAAGATTGGCTGAAATAAAGCTTGATGGGAACAACTATAGAGGTTGTCTTTATACCCAAGCTACATAACTGCTACACAACTACGGCAAGTGAACAAAGGCGAGACTGACAAAGCTACATACAGCTTGGCTTGAGGGTAACAACTATAGAGGTTGTCTTTATACCCAAGCTACATCACTGCTACACAACTACGGCAAGTGAACAAAGGCGAGACTGACAAAGCTACATACAGCTTGGCTTGAGGGTAACAACTATAGAGGTTGTCTTTATACCCAAGCTACATCACTGCTACACAACTACGGCAAGTGAACAAAGGCGAGACTGACAAAGCTACATACAGCTTGGCTTGAGGGTAACAACTATAGAGGTTGTCTTTATACCCAAGCTACATCACTGCTACACAACTACGGCAAGTGAACAAAGGCGAGACTGACAAAGCTACATACAGCTTGGCTTGAGGGTAACAACTATAGAGGTTGTCTTTATACCCAAGCTACATCACTGTTACACAACTACGGCAAGTGAACAAAGGCGAGACTGACAAAGCTACATACAGCTTGGCTTGAGGGTAACAACTATAGAGGTTGTCTTTATACCCAAGCTACATCACTGCTACACAACAACGGCAAGTGAACAAAGGCGAGACTGACAAAGCTACATACAGCTTGGCTTGAGGGTAACAACTATAGAGGTTGTCTTTATACCC
Organism: Megaustenia siamemsis; assembly: GCA_032433765.1. Classification (NCBI taxonomy): domain Eukaryota; kingdom Metazoa; phylum Mollusca; class Gastropoda; order Stylommatophora; family Ariophantidae; genus Megaustenia; species Megaustenia siamemsis. The sequence continues at coordinate 20,758,337 of JAVIAB010000106.1, read as the reverse complement.
AAGCTACATCACTGCTACACAACTACGGCAAGTGAACAAAGGCGAGACTGACAAAGCTACATACAGCTTGGCTTGAGGGTAACAACTATAGAGGTTGTCTTTATACCCAAGCTACATCACTGCTACACAACTACGGCAAGTGAACAAAGGCGAGACTGACAAAGCTACATACAGCTTGGCTTGAGGGTAACAGCTATAGAGGTTGTCTTTATACCCAAGCTACATCACTGCTACACAACTACGGCAAGTGAACAAAGGCGAGACTGACAAAGCTACATACAGCTTGGCTTGAGGGTAACAACTATAGAGATTGTCTTTATACCCAAGCTACATCACTGCTACACAACTACGGCAAGTGAACAAAGGCGAGACTGACAAAGCTACATACAGCTTGGCTTGTGGGTAACAACTATAGAGGTTGTCTTTATACCCAAGCTACATCACTGCTACACAACTGCAAGTGAACAAAGGCGAGACTGACAAAGCTACATACAGCTTGGCTTGAGATGTTTTCGATACACGTGTTGTCGATGATACAAATTCTGGAACTTTAACAAATGTTCAAGAGGAAGCATATACACGCAATGATAATAGGTATGCGCTGGAGTTGAATGGGCTTACATAAGTTATCTCATCATCATCATTATCATCATAATTATCACCATCATGTGCCATTACAGTTGGCGCAGGCTATCATGTCATTCCACGTTTTTATATCTACATTGCATCATATAGATTATGTTGTTGACCGTTTTCCGTGTCATGGCACCAAACAATTTAGTTTAAATCCATCTCTCTTTACCTGTATTCTGGCAGTTGTAACCATTCTAACTTTCTCCTTCTCATGATGTGCCCTTTAAAGGATTGGTTCTTTATGATGTTCTTCTGGAGCTCCCTTTTTGTGTTGACCTCTTTGAGAATTTCCTCATTGGTCTTTTAGATGTCCAGGGAAATCTCAACATTCTTCTGAGAAACCCATCTCTGAGGCTCTAATAGTCCCTTCAATTATTTGTCTGCTGCCCATGATTCGCGTCCATAGCTCAGAATGAGTTCTATATTGCACCGTTGAAATCTCTTTCTCATTTCTATTTGACATAGACTTATTGCTCAAGACGTTTTTCATTTTCTGAAATGCTATTTTGGCCTGAGCTATTCTGCCTTTTATTTCTGTGGTGCATCTTCCGTCTTATGTTATTACTGTGCCCAAGTGTTTGACGTATCGCACTTGTTTCAAATTTGTTCCATTTGTTTTGATATTGCACTATCGATCGTTTCTTCGATATAACCATTATTTCTTTTTTTCTGACTGTTTAGACTGAGACCGTACTTGTAAAAGATATCTACAGAAAAATAAACAACCACAAGTGAAATGGAGGAGAAATAGATTTACACTAAAGCCAACCCGCGAGTTGTTGATAAGAGGCAGAAATGTACAGAAAGAGCCAACCCAGAGGCATTCAGGAAACCATTTAGCACGGATCACTTAAAATGCAAGGGAACCGCGATAGCTCAGTGGTTAGTGAACTGGACTACAAAGGACAAGAGGTAGGGTTCGATCCAAACCGACGGCTTCCGGTTCACCCAGCCTTTAATGGGTACCGGATTTTTTTCTGGGAAAGTAAAGCGGCATGGGCGTTTTATACCAACCACATTACCCCAAAAATCATGCGCCGAAGGTCTGTAAAATATAAGACCACTAACACCATATTCACTATACGCCACTTGGCGTGACGGTGCTCTTTACCTTTTTACTTAAAATGCAAGGATGTTACTGATGTCTTTCAAATCGTCCAACATCTGTTGGTCGCTACAGATTTAAAGTGACCAGTGCGAAAGAACCAGAAGAAAATGACAATTGTAACTGTACACCAGAGATACCAACACTTTGTGTTTATTATGTCCAAATAATGGCGTGTTCGTCATATAGACTTTATTTTCATGTTGTCATAATTCACATGAATGATTTCTCCATCTGTGAAAATGATTGGGAACATCTGGCAAGTGATCCCACATAATGGCCAGCCAGTATAAAAAAATTCTATAACATCATTTGAGACAACTATGGCAAAACATGGAAGAGAAAAGACTCATGAAAAAAAAAGATGGAAAACCCTGTTGATCAGTTGGCCTGACTTGTTCATTCTGTGGCCAAATGTGTTTGCCAAACATTGGTAGAATCAGCCACGAGAGTAACTGTTCGACGTAAACAAAAACCTCAAAAAGAAAATAAAACACAATAGCCTCCATTAAACCGTTTTGACAAGACGAAAAGGGCCATATATAATTCTTCTTCCTCTTCTTTTCTCTTTTCACTGAAACCTAAAAGATGTCGTGGTTTATATCATTTGTCGTTCTTGAGCTGCTCGAATTGTCTGAATTAGTGATTTTCCTTTGTTGTTACATGTTTCTGTCACTGCATCTATCCATCTTCTTCTGGGTATTCCTCTTAGTTTTTTTCCATACATTCTAGAGAAGAACGCCCTTGATGGTGATTGGTAAGGATTCATTCTGACCAGGTGGTCAAACTATTTAAGTTGTTGTTGTTCTATATAATCTTGGCATGTATAATTCACATTATTAAAATTGACTTGCTACGCAACATTCTTACATTAATGTGTTGTATAATCTGACAAGTTTTAGTTAGGGCTAAGTAAGTAAACAAATATGAATTTCATCCAGTGCTAATCAGGGGCCGCAGTTTATTCACTATAACGTGTTCAAGATAGATAATCTGCACAGTTTGTCTGGAGATAAAGACTTCAGGTAATTATTATAATCATAAATAGAGCTTTATTATACAGGGCTTAAGTGTACAAACACAATTTATGGTACTAGGATTAAGACTAGCAACTCAACTTAAGACAATATCACTATGTGCTAGAACCGAATTTAAGACAATATGACTATGTGTAAGAACCCAATTTAAGACAATATGACTATGTGTAAGAACGCAACTTCAGACAATATGACCATGTGTAAGAACTCAACTTCAGACAATATGACTATGTGTAAGAACTCAACTTCAGACAATATGACTATATGTAAGAACCCAACTTCAGGCAATATGACTATATGTAAGAACCCAACTGCAGACAATATGACTATGTGTAAGAACCCAACTTCAGACAATATGACTATGTCTAAGAACCCAACTTCAGACAATATGACTATGTGTAAGAACCTAACTTAAAGAAATATGACTATGTGTAAGAACCCAACTTTAAGAAATATGACTATGTGTAAGAACCCAACATCAGACAATATGACTATGAGTAAGAACCCAACTTAAAGAAATATGACTATGTGTAAGAACCCAAGTAAGTAAAGTAAAGTACCCCCGTCACGCCAAGTGGCGTATAGGGAAATATGGTGTTAGTGACCCTATATTTTACAGACCTTCAGCACATGATTTTTGGGGTAATGTGGTCGGTATTACGCCTGTGCTGCTTTACTTTCCCAGAAAAAAAATCCGGTACCCATTTTAAGGCTGGGTGAACCCGGAGGCCGTCGGTTGGGATCGAACCCTACCCTTCATCCTTTGTAGTCCAGTTCACTAACAACTGAGCTGTCGCGGCTCCCATAAGAACCCGACTTCAGACAATATGACTATGTGTAAGAACCCAACTTCAGGCAATAGGACTATGTGTAAGAACCCAACTTCAGGCAATAGGACTATGTGTAAGAACCCAACTTCAGGCAATAGGACTATGTGTAAGAACCCAACTTCAGGCAATAGGACTATGTGTAAGAACCCAACTTCAGGCAATAGGACTATGTGTAAGAACCCAATTTCAGACAATAGGACTATGTGTAAGCACCCAACTTCGGACAAAATGACTATATGTAAGCACCCAACTTCGGACAATATGACTATATGTTAGAATCCAACTTCAGACAAAATGACTATATGTAAGAACCCAACTTCAGACAAAATGAAAATATGTAAGTGTAAGAACCCAACTTCAGACAAAATGACTATATGTAAGAATCCAACTTCAGACAAAATGAAAATATGTAAGTGTAAGAACCCAACTTCAGACAAAATGACTATATGTAAGAACCCAACTTCAGACAATATGACTATATGTAAGAACCCAACTTCAGGCAATATGACTATGTGTAAGAACCCAACTTCAGACAATATGACTCTTTGTAAGAACCCAACTTCAGACAATATGACTATGTGTAAGAACCCCACTTCAGACAATATGACTATGTGTAAGAACCCCACTTCAGACAATATGACCATGTGTAAGAACCCAACTTCAAACAATATGACCATGTGTAAGAACCCCACTTCAGACAATACGACTATATGTAAGAACCCAACTTCAGACAAAATGACTATGTGTAAGAACCCCACTTCAGACAATATGACTATGTGTAAGAACCCAACTTCAGACAATATGACTATGTGTAAGAACCCCACTTCAGACAATATGACTATATGTAAGAACCCCACTTCAGACAATATGACTATGTGTAAGAACCCAACTTCAGACAATATGACTATGTGTAAGAACCCCACTTCAGACATTATGACTATGTGTAAGAACACAACTTCAGACAATATGACTGTGTAAGAACCCCACTTCAGACAATATGACTATGTGTAAGAACCCCACTTCAGACAATATGACTATGTGTGAGAACCCAACTTCAAACAATATGACTATATGTAAGAACCCAACTTCAGACAATATGATCATGTGTAAGAACCCAACTTCAGACAATATGACTATGTGTAATAACCCAACTTCAGACAATATGACTATGTGTAAGAACCACACTCAGACAATATGACTATGTGTAAGAACCCCACTTCAGACAATATGACTATGTGTAAGAACCCCACTTCAGACAATATGACTATGTGTAAGAACCCCACTTCAGACAATATGACTATGTGTAAGAACCCCAATTCAGACAATATGACTATGTGTAAGAACCCAACTTCAGACAATATGACTATGTGTAAGAACCCCACTTCAGACAATATGACTATGTGTAAGAACCCCACTTCAGACAATATGACTATGTGTAAGAACCCAACTTCAGACAATATGACTATGTGTAAGAACCCAACTTCAGACAATATGACTATGTGTAAGAACCCCACTTCAGACAATATGACTATGTGTAAGAACCCAACTTCAGACAATATGACTATGTGTAAGAACCCCACTTCAGACAATATGACTATGTGTAAGAACCCCACTTCAGACAATATGACTATGTGTAAGAACCCAACTTCAGACAATATGACTATGTGTAAGAACCCCACTTCAGACAATATGACTATGTGTAAGAACCCAACTTCAAACAATATGACTATATGTAAGAACCCAACTTCAGACAATATGATCATGTGTAAGAACCCAACTTCAGACAATATGACTATATGTAAGAACCCAACTTCAGACAATATGATCATGTGTAAGAACCCAACTTCAGACAATATGATCATGTGTAAGAACCCAACTTCAGACAATATGACTATGTGTAAGAACCCAACTTCAGACAATATGACTATGTGTAAGAAGCCAACTTAAGGCAGTAGTGTTATATATGGAAGAATTCATTATCACTATTGAGTTCCGTCTACTGAAAGAAGGTTGCCTGTTATGGATCGCGATTCCACTCTGTCTCTTGCTTTGATGGTGAAGATTGTCATAGATTGACTTGTCCATCTTTTGATGTTACTCGTCCATGTTAGTCTTGGTCTGCCTCTGCCTCTTTTACCTTGTATTTTTCCCTCCAAGATTACTGTTACTAGGCTGTTGTGTCTGCCCGAAACATGCCCGAAAAATCTCATTTGTCTTGTTTGAATTGTGTTTAGTAGTTCTCTTTTTATTTGTAGTTGTTTTAAAACTTCATCGTTTGTTTTCTTTTCTTGCCACCCAATTCTTCACATTTTTAGCGAAAACTACATTTCAAAGGTTAAATTTTCTGTTCTGTTTTCTTGTCTAATCTCCATGTTTTCACACCATACAGGAATATTGAGAAGATATACCATTTTGCTATACTTAGTTTTAGCCCTGGTGTTATTTATTTTGATGTTAGTATATTTTTCATGACATTAAAATTACTTTTTGCCATTCCTATTCTTTTGCGTATTTAAGTTTTACATTTTCCATCACTGGTTATATATAGTATGTCCAAGGTAGTTGTAGCTTTGAACTGTCTCCAAGTCTATTCCGTCTTACCAAATTAACCAACTTAAAGCAATATGACTATATGACTATATGTAAGAACTCAATTTAAGGCAATATGACTATATGTAAGAACTCAATTTAAGGCAATATGACTATATGTAAGAACTCAATTTAAGGCAATATGACTATATGTAAGAACTCAATTTAAGGCAATATGACTATATGTAAGAACTCAATTTAAGGCAATATGACTATATGTAAGAACTCAACTTAAGGCAATATGACTATATGCAAGAACTCAGCTTAAGGCAATATGACTATATGTAAGAACTCAACTTAAGGAAATATGACTATACATAAGAACTCAACTTAAGGCAATATGACTATATGACTATACGTAAGAACTCAACTTAAGGCAATATGACTATACATAAGAACTCAACTTAAGGCAATATGACTATATGACTATACGTAAGAACTCAACTTAAGGCAATATGACTATACATAAGAACTCAACTTAAGGCAATATGACTATATGACTATACGTAAGAACTCAACTTAAGGCAATATGACTATATGTAAGAACTCAACTTAAGGCAATATGACTATACTTAAGAACTCAACTTAAGGCAATATGACTATACATAAGAACTTAACTTAAGGCAATATGACTATATGACTATACGTAAGAACTCAACTTAAGGCAATATGACTATACATAAGAACTCAACTTAAGGCAATATGACTATATGACTATACGTAAGAACTCAACTTAAGGCAATATGACTATACATAAGAACTTAACTTAAGGCAATATGACTATATGACTATACGTAAGAACTCAACTTAAGGCAATATGACTATACATAAGAACTCAACTTAAGGCAATATGACTATATGACTATACGTAAGAACTCAACTTAAGGCAATATGACTATACATAAGAACTCAACTTAAGGCAATATGACTATATGACTATACATAAGAACTTAACTTAAGGCAATATGACTATACGTAAGAACTCAACTTAAGGCAATATGACTATATGTAAGGACCTTAAAAGTGGAAGATGTGTAAGTAACTTACTAAACCACGAAGACGAGAGGAAGTTGCATGAGATTAATAGCAGCCAGAGCTCCTTTCGGAAACATTGCTTTGTTTGAGTTGAGCTTTGAGTAGACGGGGTCATTTATTCTAGTGTTGAATCTACCGACATGTTGTAATCTACAAATACGTGGTCGCGTAGTGGGGCGACTCGGCAGTAATCGGTAACTTAAGCTGTGAACGATGACAGCTCTCGCTGTTGGATGCATTTCTGGTTTTCCCGCGTTTTTAATAGGTAAATTAATATGTGCTATAATTGCGATCATCTGTACAGTAAAGCGCAGTGGTTCCCACAGTGCGCAGTTTGGCCCCCACGGGCGGTGTGATTATGAGTGGAGTGCACGGTTACTGAAGTTATCATCATCATCATCATCAAGTACCGGGCCTGCTGGCGTAGGTGATCATGTCTCTCCACAACTTTATATCTCGACAGTTATTTATCATTTCTGTTCTTGACTTCCTGCCAAGACATTCTCTTAAGCTGTCTGGTATTTTTTCTCGTTGCTTCCCTCTATCTCTTTGTCCCTCAAGTTTCCCAGTTGTTACAATATATTCCAGTTGTTCTCTTCTCATTGCATGGCCAAAAAATGATGATTGTTTCTTCCTAATATTGGAAATTAGCTATTTTTTTTTTGCTTTGACCTCTTTCAGAACATTTTCATTACTCTTCTTAGCTGTCCATGGTACTCTCAACATTCTTCTGTAAAACCACATTTCTAAAGACTCCAGTGAGTTTCTTGTCGGTTGTACTATTGTCCATGATTCACATCCATATATTAAGACACACTCTACATAACAATTAAGAACTCTTTTTCTTGTTTCTACTACTGAAGTTATACGATTGTGCTAATCGGAAAAAAAAACAACGAAGGAAGAAGAAATAATGGGAAACAAAATGAAAATACCAAACAGTGTATTAACTAATGGTTATGTTTGAAGTCAACATAACAGGTTATAATTAATTGTACATGTTAATGATACAGATTAATTATATAGATTAATTATACAGATTAATTAGGGAGCCGCGATAGCTCAGTGGTTAGTGAACTGGACTACAAAGGACAAGAGGTAGAGTTTGATCACAACCGACGGCTTCCATGTTCACCCAGCCTTTAATAGGTACCGGAATTTTTTCTGGGAAAATAAAGCGGCACGGGCGTAATACCGGCGACATTACCCCAAAAATCGCGTGCCGAAGGTCCGTAAAATGTATGGTCACTAACACCATATTCCCTATACGTCACTTGGCGTGATGGGGGTACTTTACCTTTTTTTTTTTAACTATACAGATTAATTACACAGATTGATAGCACAATCGGGTGGCCTTGCGATAAGGCAGAAAGATGGAAACACTACACAACGGGTCTTCAATAAACGTTCTTAGAACACCAGACCCAAGGAGCGACCACGAAAAAGATGTATTGATAGAATATTAGAAACAGTAGGAAATATAATGTAGGAGATGCCAACAGAAGAGCAAATGAGCTCAAATTATATCTCCTCTGAAAGGGAAATGAGGAAGGAAAGAAGAAGAAGAATAAGAAGACATAAAGCTATGGAGCACAATGAATACCTAGGCCAGTGCACTGATTGTGATAAGGTGGTACTTGGATAACCCTGGCACTGTGAGAACGCTGAATGTAGTTCTGAGTGTTTACATTAGTTTACGCGGTGGGTGGAGCAGGAAAGCTGATAACCAGCTCCCCCCCCCCCATTTTTTTAAATATTTTTTTTGAATGGGGAATAAGTATAGTCTCCATTAGGTAATCACAACCTTCATCATAAGGCAGCGATGTCCGTGACGTATCAGGGAGGTCTAATCATAGCCAGGCCTAAGTTGTCGCTATCTCCCTCCCCCCCCCTTTTTTTTCTAATTATGTGATATTACCACTACCTTCTTTGATATTCGTATTCCCCCTTTTAACTTCCACGATATTATCGTTCCCTCAGACATTCCCAGTTTCTTTACTAACTCCTGTGATACCAGCGTCAATACCTGTGTTAAGGTCTCCCTCCAATCTCCAGTGATACTAGCGCCACATTAGGTGTTCACAGTCTCCCTCCAAAATCCCGTGATACATGCACTACTTTAGGTGTTGACAGTCTGCCTACAAGCTTCAATGATAAAAATGGAACAAGCCAAACACAGAAAAGATAAGAAGAAACAGCAAAGGATTGGAGAGCTGTTGTTGATGGTCTATCCCCAGTCGAGGATACAAACGTAAAAATAGAATAGAATAGAATAGAATGAGAAGGGAGCAGTTGGAATATTTTTTTTTTAACTGGAAAAATTGAGGGAATAAGATACAGTGAAAAGAAGAGGAAAAAGATACATAACAGTTTAAGAGAAGGACTTTGTAGGTTGTCAGCAACACAATTGTACTAAACAGATGTAGGAATGAAAAGTTTTGAGAGTCATGCTCACCAACGCCAGCAGGCATTGCACTTGATAATAATAATAATGGCAGATAGCTAAAATGTGCCAATAAGGATGACTTTATGAATGCAGAAAGTCAAGGGGAAGTAGATTCATTAAACCAAAAGTTGGTTATTATAAGAAGTTAATTAAACGAAATGTCATCCTCAGTGATGCAAGAAGGTCAGTCCAACAAGCAATGTCAAGCATGAAACAGGACAGACTCTTTCATAAAATAAGGAACAACATTTGTTCGCTGTCAGAAAAGACATAACTAGTCGTGGAAGTAGGTACCGGCACACTGCGGCATCCCTGGGAATGAGAAAGCAAAAGAGCTCACAAAAACAAGTGGGAGCCTTCAGCAGTCAAAGTAAGCCAGAGCCTCAAAGAAATAAAAATAATCATGAAACAAGCTAGGAGAACAGATCGCGGATAGTTATATGGAAAATAGAAGCCAGAACATGACTCAATATTCAACAGACAATGAGTAGACCAGGATATTCAGACTCTGAACAGGTCTCTGTGGTCTCAGAGCACACGTAGACATGATATGAATCAGTGACTTTACAACACGTGACTGCTGAGCATCCCACAGCAAACTCCAGAGCATACCCTACATGATTGCATCGCTCTCCACACCATATATCTCCACAAATAGGTCCACAGAAACACACCTACATGATTGCATCGCTCTCCACACCATATATCTCCACAAATAGGTCCACAGAAACACACCTACATGATTGCATCGCTCTCCACACCATATATCTCCACAAATAGGTCCACAGAAACACACCTGCATGATTGCATCGCTCTCCACACCATATATCTCCACAAATAGGTCCACAGAAACACACCTACATGATTGCAGCGCTCTCCACACCATATATCTCCACAAATAGGTCCACAGAAACACACCTGCATGATTGCATCGCTTTCCACACCATATATCTCCACAAATAGGTCCACAGAAACACACCTGCATGATTGCATCGCTCTCCACACCATATATCTCCACAAATAGGTCCACAGAAACACACCTGCATGATTGCATCGCTCTCCACACCATATATCTCCACAAATAGGTCCACAGAAACACACCTGCATGATTGCATCGCTCTCCACACCATATATCTCCACAAATAGGTCCACAGAAACACACCTACATGATTGCATCGCTCTCCACACCATATATCTCCACAAATAGGTCCACAGAAACACACCTGCATGATTGCAGCGCTCTCCACACCATATATCTCCACAAAAAGGTCCACAGAAACACACCTGCATGATTGCATCGCTCTCCACACCATATATCTCCACAAATAGGTCCACAGAAACAAACCTGCATGATTGCAGCGCTCTCCACACCATATATCTCCACAAATAGGTCCACAGAAACACACCTGCATGACATGTTAAGTTGAACCGGTGAATACATCAAAAGTACCGTCTTATTCGTGACAAGCTTCTTCTTTTTTTTTCTTCATCATCTTCTTGTTCCTCTTTCCTTCCTCATTTGCCTTTGGGCGTCGAGGGGAGATATAATTTGCTGTCTTTTGTTCTTCTGTTCACCTCTGCGGCTATGTTTCCAAGTGTTTCCAGTATTCCGCCCATCCATTTTTTTCGTGGTCGGCCTTTGGGTCTGGTGTTCTCGCAACGTTTATTGAAGGCTCGTTGTGTTGCGCTTTGATCTTTTTGGTCTAAACGTCTAAATGCATAACAGTAGCTGATCGCGGAAGAATTCAACGAAATCGTCAATGGATGCAAATATATATACCCAAGAAGAATAAATCTGTAAATTTTGGGAACCTCAAGACTTCAGTTATACGTGAATTCGGAAAGTGTTTTCTCTTGCATTTACAAGCTCCAGACCCTCGGACACGTTCCTGATGGAGATAAAAGGGCCCCTGCGTATAGTGTTTCATCATTTGCAGAAAACGTGTTTTCTTTTTCTTCTTTCCTGCGTCCAATCTCCCGACGGCAGAGGTAGAAAACGTTCCCAGCTGTGAGCGAGTACCGATAACGAGGCAGGACAGCTGCGTGCGTCTAATGCACGAACCGAGCATGAAAAAGGGCGAAAGAATTTTCCAACGGATTTATTTTTTAACACGCAGTTGAGTTTAAGCTCATTATGTAGACAGGAGGGAAGTGGTAAGGCTTTAGGGAGGGAGGCGGAGAACTAGATAAGAAAAGAAAGGCGAAAAAGAATCTCGCTGAAGTTTGGGGTAACGGGTTGGGAAGAAGAAATAGGAGCAAAAAGAAATGAAAATAAGAAGAGGACTATAGATGAAGGGGAGCTGACAGTCACAGAAAAATATGGACTGACAGACAGATCAAAGGACAGAGCGAAGGATAGACAGACGTGACAATTTGACAGTTAATTAGTCGATCTGAAATCAAACACAGACAGACAACAGTAAGACAGAGAGACAAGCAGTAAGACAAGCACGTAGATAGATACCGACATGCGAACCGACAGATGAGTTGATGCATAGCTGAATGGACATATATATATATATATATATATATATATATATATATATATATATATATATATATATATGGGAGCTGCGATAGCTCAGTGGCTAGTGAGCTGGACTACAAAGGACAAGAGGCCGAAGAGATGGACGAACAGTTGATTACCTGGATGAAATTGATATAGGTGACCTGATAAGGATAAGTTGGTCTGATAATTAAAAAAATGAGTGGACGTGTTTAAGAATCAATGGAAGTGTGGGATAAAGGGCAATATCATTATATATATATATGTATGTATGTATGTACGTATGTATATATATATATATTATAAGACAAAGGTGATGGTGAATTTTTGGCCAAGTTGGCAAACAAGAACCAAACAAAGAGAGTGACTGTAAAAAAAGAAATGTGTTTCGCAGTTTTAGATAAGAACTCATCATGTGTCATAACGGTTGGTGTAGGCAATCGTGTCCTTCCACAATGTTCTATTCACTGTGCATCGAATCAACTATGTTGTTAACTGTTTTCCATGCCATGACATCAAGCTATCCGGTATTATCACGCTTTGTCGTCCGCGATCTCTCTTTCCCTGTATTTTGCCATTTGTAACCAAGTACTCCAACTTTCCTCTTTTCATGATATGCCAGTAAAATTTCCATTTTTACTTTCTGGTGTTTTTTATGAGCTCATGTTTTTTTTGTATTGGCCTCTATGAAAATATCCTCGTTGGTTTTTTTTAGCTGCCCAGGGAACTTTCAACATTCTTCTGAGAAATCCCATCTCTGTGACCTTTAATCTTCTTTTCATTCGTTTGTTTACTGTCCATGATTCGCTTCTATAGTTCGGAAATGGCTCTATATGTTGAACTCTCTTTCCCATTTCTAGTGACATAAATTTGTTGCACAAGATGTTTTTAATTTTCTGAAAAGCTATTTTAGACTGAGCTATTCTGCTTTTTATTTCTGTGGTGCATCTTCCATGTGATGTAATTATTGTGCCCAGGTATTTGACGCATTGCACATTTTTCAGATTTGTCCTGTTTATTTTTTATATAGAATAGTGGTGATGATTGTTTCTTCGATATGATAATTTCTTCTATTTTCTTACTATTCAGACTGAAACCTTTCTTAATGTCTCTTTTACTATTATGTCTATATATTTGCACTAGAATCGATGAATTAAGAGGGACAAAGACACCAAGAAAATGTGATGCCTGAAAGAATACAACAATCTAAACTCAAATGCCAGCTCTGAGTCATGCATGTACATATATTGTTAAGGGTGCTTTCTGTTGCCAAAATAAGATTTTATATTCACCTCCATGCACGGAAATGGGCCGTTCTAGGGCAGTAGTTGTCTATTGGTGATTAGCGGACCAGTGTAGTCCTGATCTGCGGCAGAAGACAGGCTTCTTTCCTTTCTTTCTTTCTTTCTTTCTTTCTTTCTTTCTTTCTTTCTTTCTTTCTTTCTTTCTTTCTTTCTATGGACAAACAACACATACATATTCTTTATGAACTTCTTAACCATCTAAGACCTCTTCTGCATCCACGTAATGACCACTCATTTACACGTGTCGTACTTCTCTAATATAATGGTCAGAGGGTGATGTCAACACTCCTCCCTACCAAACTACTATTATATTAACACTCAAGAAACATACTTTCCCATTTCACAATGTGCTTGTATGTTTGTTTGTGGAATAGTCATTCACCGGGCTAGTAGATTGTTAGTCACTGATCCATTACAGTGTGGATCATTGACCTCATGGGCGGTTGAAAAGTTCGAATTTCACTGTCGGTGATGTCTGTAGACATTCTGCCCATCCTAGTCATAAAAAGATCAGTCATATCAATATGGGAGGTAAGCCAGGGACAACTATGTGTTCTAAAATGATGTAGCCAAGACAGAGTTATCTACGCCCATTTCCCATCACCAATTGAATTCTGTTTGCGCCGAGTGTCTCTAAGACTCCAGGTCTATAATGACAAATGTAAAGTAAAGGTGGTCGTCATATCGTTGCGCCGAGTGTCTCTAAGACTCCAGGTCTATAACTACAAATGTAAAGTAAAGGGGGTCGTCACATCGTTGCGCCGAGTGTCACTAAGACTCCTGGTCTATAATGACAAATGTAAAGTAAAGGGGGTCGTCACATCGTTGCGCCGAGTGTCACTAAAACTCCTGGTCTATAATGACAAATGTAAAGCAAAGGGGGTCGTCACATCGTTGCGCCGAGTGTCACTAAGACCCCTGGTCTATAATTACAAATGCAAAGTGAAGGTGGTCGTCACATCGTTGCGCCGAGTGTCACTAAGATTCCTGGTCTATAATTACAAATGCAAAGTGAAGGTGGTCGTCACATCGTTGCGCCGAATGTCACTAAGACCCCTGGTCTATAATTACAAATGCAAAGTGAAGGTGGTCGTCACATCGTTGTGCCGAGTGTCACTAAGACCCCTGGTCTATAATGACAAATGTAAAGCAAAGGGGGTCGTCACATCGTTGCGCCGAGTGTCACTAAGACCCCTGGTCTATAATTACAAATGTAAAGCAAAGGGGGTCGTCACATCGTTGCGCCGGGTGTCACTAAGACCCCTGGTCTATAATTACAAATGCAAAGTGAAGGTGGTCGTCACATCGTTGCGCCGAGTGTCACTAAGATTCCTGGTCTATAATTACAAATGTAAAGTAAAGGGGGTCGTCACATCCTGAGCCATCGTTGCTCTGCGATTGTTCTCAGTGACAGGAAAGCAATTCATTTGTGCATCCGTGTCTCCTTGTTATCTGCCCTACAGTTCTAGTTCATTAGCATCAACAAATGACTCCAGCAGACCAACACGTTCATCAAATCCTACTATTGGCCTATCCATAATGATTAAAATGGCAAGGACCAAATTGAGCAGAATCTCAAACAACTGCCCTCTTGAAATAAGTCTCAATAGACCAGCACGGATTAACAGTGAACACCTCCACCTCCATTCTATTGTTGGAGCTAGTTTGTATCCTCGATTTATATCGACGACGATTTTCCTTCTTCTTTCCTTCCTCATTTACCTTTCAGCGTCGAGGGGAGATATAATTTATGGTCTTTTGCTCTTATTTTCGCTTCCTTATTTTCACTTCTTCTACCGTTATGTTTCCTAGTGTTTCTGATATTCCATCGATCCATCTTTTTCGTGGGCGACCCTTGGGTCTGCTGTTCTCGCAACGTTTATTGAAGGCTCGTTGTGTTGTGTTTTTATCACTCGGCCTTATCACGTGGATAAACCACTTTATCTGTTGTTTCTTTATAAATTCTATGGCGGGGGCTATTCCTAGCTTTTTTCTCAGTTCTTCATTTCTGATCTTGCCTCTCAGACTGTTTCCTGTCATTCCTCTGACACATTTAATCTCTGTAGAGGTTATATGGACGATGTTGCTTGAACGAACTAATCGCCGCCCAAAGTTAGTACAGCAGCGACAACAATATTTCAATCCACTTGCTCTATATCCCCTCATAAATCTTGTAATCTCATTATAAACCTCAACAGTCGAATTTAATATTATCGCCGTCCACAGTGTGCCAATCTCCGAGAGAGTCATCTTTCAGGATGCCGTCACTAGCATCCTCGGCCCATTCCTCTGCCACCAAGTGAGCACGGGCCTCCCCTCCCTGCTCATATTTCCTCGTCCCGCCAATCAGTCAGCTCCCATTTGTCGAGCTGCTGATTGTTCCCCGAGTTAAGATTCTACCTCGGCCTGAGATGGCGTATGTATGTCAACAACGTGACGAATGGGACTTTTTTCTGTAAATGTGATAATTTGAATGTTTACCGGAACAACTGGTAAACGGTAATCATTTCTTCCCCCCCCCCCTTTTTTTTCCACCATTTATGGAATAACGACAGCGAAGGGGAATAACTAAGAAGGTAAACAAGATACACGTACTGACCTTTCTTCAACCAAAGTTGTCTTTCACAAACGAGAAAGAGAGAGAGAGAGAGAGAGAGAGAGAGATAGAATTACATGTTCAGGCCAACTCTCTGTTATATTGTTGTTTGGACCCTCATCATCATCATCATCATCATCACACTACCATCATTAACATCGCCACCACCATCATCATAATCATCACCAAACGAATCCATATGTGCTCCTATATCTCTCTTGAGAATCTCGAGAAAATGCGTGAAGAATCCTGGCACACTTGCACGAACTCCGTAGCACGGCTAGGGATCCAAGTGCATCTGGGATTTGAAGTGTGTCTTCTATACCATAATAAAGTAAAGGGAAAGTACGAGATTTGAACCGCCTTCTTAGCACGCGAGTTTCCACCCATATGTGCTCGGCCACCTATCCAGAAATGTTCGGAGATTTCTGTATAGTGTTGCCTCAAGCATCGAAACTCAGATGCGAGGCGACATTCCTCACCTTCCCAGGGTAATCCCTGGTACCCATTTCTGCCAACGGCTGGGTCGACAGTGGGGGTATTTTTTTTCCAACCAAGATTACAATTCACACTGCTCCCAGCGGGAATCGAACACAGGTTGTCCGAACGTCGGTAGTCCAGTCGGGTGGTTTTCCCAAATAGGCTACCGAGGCCCCCAGACCATGATGTCTATTATGTTGTGAATCCTTCGCCTTCCAGTCCACCTTTTCCACTTTCCCCTTTGCATCTGAGTGCTAAAGCTCTACCTTGCCTGTCTGGTGGTGGCCGTATTGCGTGTCATAACATTTTAATTGATTCTTTCTTAATTAAAATAATTCAGCATCTGTACTGCCCCAAGTTATTTCCTGGGAACCAAGACGCCCACCACCAACTCAGGTGATAGCGATCACCGACTCACATCTGGTCGTGTGCGTCAGGATCGTCGAACAATAGCTGAGCAAGACCCCATTCTACCTCCCACTGATGCTTCCGGATACAAGCTAAATAGTCTAGCCAAGAGAATTGTTTGCGACGAGGAAGACAATCCTGTGTTCGAAAAAAACCGTGCTGAAATAGGATGTTTTTGTCCGATAGGTACACACATTACAGCTTAGCTGCAAACCACAACACACAACACAACGAGGCGGATTTAACCTCATTACATGGGCGGAAGACGAAGAGACCAACCCACAACTTTAGTTGTCGGGTGAATGAAAAAAGAAAACGTGCTCGTTGTGTTCATTAGCACACTTATTGTCAGTGGCCATGATGAAGTCGGATTTGTTGGGTGAAAAGATGTAAATATCACAGTTATACTACAAACTATTTAAATATTTGGAAATTTTGTTAATCTCTGACGGAAGATGTACAACAGAGGTGAGGTGCAGAATGGCTCAGGCAAAAGCAGCTTTCCAAAAAATGAGGAAGCTACTATGCAATCCATTTTTGATAACAACAAAAAAAGCACACAAGAAAAAGAGTTCTAAAATGTTATGTAGAGCCAGTCTTAATATATGGATGTGAATCATGGACAATAGGACAACAGACAAAGAAATCATTGGAGTCTGTAGAATTGTGGTGTTACAGAAGAATGTTGAGACTACCATGGACAGCTAAGAAGAGTAATGAAAATGTTCTGAAAGAGGCCAAGGCAAAAAGAGAGCTAATTTCCAATTACTCTTATTCCTTGCCTTGTTTCTTCGTTCCCATTTTTTATTATATTTTGTTGTTGTATTAAGTACACTTCGAAGACATCTCAGTTTGTGATGTTTCTTGTTAACTTTCAATATTTACTTTATCACTGGCTGTGGGGCGTTAGCATAGATATCGAGCTGAAAATGGCTCTTTTTGCATCCATTCTCATTTTTTAAATTTTATTGTAATTTATTTTATTTTATTTTATTTTTTTTGTTTGGTAGGTGGGTATAATTTGTTCTAACTGTTCTCAGTTTCGTTCTCAATGTGTTGTTGCTGTCAGAGTAATTCCCAAGCTTTGAACTCTTTTACTTGTTTCAGCCCCTTGCTCTCAACGATAGTCTGCGATGTTTTTTTCTTCTTTTCTTTCTTTCTTTTTTAGTTTGCTTAAGATCATGACCTTCATTTTTTTTTCCTGTTATAACAGAATTTTCACCATTATGGTTTCTTCTTCTTTCTTTTTTCATCCGTCCAGCGACTATTCATCATCATTATCCGCCGCTTAAAATGCTAAATGGTCGTAAATGCTTTGTGTTGTAGTTTACAGTAATACAACGATAGTCTCTATGGAGCAGAGACATCCGACTTCAGTAGAGAATTTTTGGGCAACATGTTGCCATCCTCTCCTCTTCCATCCCTCCTCGTTTCGTCACTGGCTAGTCTGTTTGCAGGTCCCATAGACGAGAGGTAGCCTATGGTATTGATCCGTTCTGCAGTTACGCCTAGTTACCCCATTTACATGCCAGGAAGCGAATCATACCCAACTGCGGAGGACTGGTTAGTCTCAAGTCAAGACGCCGGCCTCGAGACAGAGAGGTTGTGGGTTCAAATCCCAGCTGCACCAGTTGGGATTTCTCTCTGCGGCAACCGCCCTTAGTCTCAGCAGCGAGGCCCGGCTTGAAACGTCAGTTACTCATCGACGGAAAAAAATATGAGTACCTCCGAAGACGGAGTTATCTGCCTGTGCGGCGAGGGACCCCTGAGCACACGGCTGCCGGGGAAAAACGGATTAACACGCAAAATTCAGTTCCTAGTATCTAGGGACTTCGTCAAAGGTAAAAGCTGGCGAACTGCTTGACAGTGAGAAACTTGAGAAGATACGTCACTGCTCCAGTCTGGGTTACCTAATGCTCGTACTCTACGTCAACTTGAATGACAGCCGAGACGGGAGTGTGTAAACCACATACTGGACAAAATGAAGAACAGCTCAAAGCTTCCATCCTGTCGTTCTGGACAGGTAAATAAATAAAACAACAGGCACATTTAAATCTTACAGCAATGCTTGTAACGTGATGAGAAGTGGCAGCGGTTTCAAGTTCTCGGCTTCGGTTCTCTGTTCGCGAGACTTCAGCGTGATGCTCAATAAAATAGTCCCATTAGAGTTTAAAGCGAATTCAACTTTTATAAATAACAACAGCACTTTGTTTCTGGAAAGTAATTTTAATAACATACAATTATCATCCCTATCACGTGCCATAGGGAGCCGCGATAGCTCAGTGGTTGGTGAACTGGACTACAAAGGACAAGGGGTAGGGTTCAATCCCAACCGACGGCTTCCGGGTTCACCCAGCCTTTAATGGGTACCGGATTTTTTTCTGGGAAAGTGAAGCGGCACGGGCGTAATACCGACCACATTACCCCAAAAATCATGTGCCGAAGGTCTGTAAAATTTATGGTCACTAACAGCATATTCCCTATACGCCACTTGGCGTGACGGGGGTACTTTACTTTTTTATCATGTGCCATGTCTTCAGGTGTAATAGTTCATATTTTGCTGAATTATGTTTTCTTCATGAGATTTTCTTTTTCATGAGAAGAGGAAACTTGGAATACTTGGCTACAACTGGCAAAATAGAAGGAAAGACAGATCGCGGACGACAAAGAGAGATAATACTGGATAGCTTGGTGTCATGGCATGGAAAACAGTCAACAACAGAACTGATACGATGCACTGTAGATAGAAGATTGTGGAAGGACATGATTGCCTACGCCAACCGGTATGGCACATGATGATGTTTTCTTCTAAAGCAGTGATAAGACTGGCCACTTAAAGTTCAGTGGCTGCTTTGATAAATATAGCCTGTATACGATTCTTCTATTATCTATTTACATTGATTAAATGACGCTTTGGTGTTGTGGAGGTATGGCGTCCGGTTCTGGATGAGAAGGATCTGAGTTCAAGTCCCGCCACAGGCGATGGAAATGTTTCATCACTTGGAATTCACTGCTACTTTGTGGCGCTATCCATACCCGGTTTCTGGGTAGTGAGATCCGGTTTAGCCCTCTCGGATAACGACAACCTAAAAAAAAGAAAACCACACACACAAACCGGGATCTCCCGAATGCATTCGTGTGCACGCTAAAGAACGCTTGGCAGTTGAACATCGAAAAGAATATCCCCCCAAAATGTGTCGCTGCTCAGACAGAATTTATAGGACCCCCCTCCCCATCCCCACCCCAAAAAAAATCGACGCTCTCTTCCTCCCCCCCCCTCCCTCCCCCTCCCCCCGAAAAAAGTTAATTCAATAAAGTACAAATTAATCAACATTACGGTTATCGAGAATTTAAAAAATAAATAAGAGTATCTCTGGAATCGGAGAATATCTGCCCACGTGGCGAGGGACGCTCGAAACACGCGACTAACGATGGGAAAAATAGGAAAGAGTGATATTCAATCAAAATTAAGTCCCTCGAGACTTCGTTATTTATATTTAAAGAATGGCGTTCACAAACAAACCAAGTAATTAAACTGTTGAACTAAAATAACCCTACCTCAGATAGTAAATGTCTAGACAACGTCATGTTTTTGTTCATTGTCTCAAGCTGGAATGACTCAAATAAATCATCTATTTTACGATAAACCCCGAATATTAGACCACAAATAATGCAACATTTCTAGAAATAGGTAGAATATTAGATCACAAATAATACAACATTTCTACAAATGGGTAGAATATTAGACTACAAATAATACAACATTTCTACAAATAGGTAGAATATTAGACCACAAATAATACAAC
The DNA here is from genome assembly GCA_032433765.1 of Megaustenia siamemsis. Classification (NCBI taxonomy): domain Eukaryota; kingdom Metazoa; phylum Mollusca; class Gastropoda; order Stylommatophora; family Ariophantidae; genus Megaustenia; species Megaustenia siamemsis. The sequence goes on along the minus strand of JAVIAB010000106.1, from coordinate 20,737,562 downwards.
ATTTTTAGAAATAGACAGAATATTAGACCACAAATAATGCAACATTTCTTGAAATAGACAGAATATTAGACCACAAATAATACATTTCTAGAAATAGACAGAATATTAGACCACAAATAATGCAACATTTCTAGAAATAGACAGAATATTAGACCACAAATAATACAACATTTCTAGAAATAGACAGAATATTAGACCACAAATAATACAACATTTCTAGAAATAGACAGAATATTAGACCACAAATAATGCAACATTTCTTGAAATAGACAGAATATTAGACCACAAAAAATACATTTCTAGAAATAGACAGAATATTAGACCACAAATAATGCAACATTTCTTGAAATAGACAGAATATTAGACCACAAATAATGCAACATTTCTAGAAATAGACAGAATATTAGACCACAAATAATACAACATTTCTAGAAATAGACAGAATATTAGACCACAAATAATACAACATTTCTAGAAATAGACAGAATATTAGACCACAAATAATGCAACATTTCTAGAAATAGACAGAATATTAGACCACAAATAATACAACATTTCTAGAAATAGACAGAATATTAGACCACAAATAATACAACATTTCTAGAAATAGACAGAATATTAGACCACAAATAATGCAACATTTCTTGAAATAGACAGAATATTAGGCCACAAAAAATACATTTCTAGAAATAGACAGAATATTAGACCACAAATAATGCAACATTTCTTGAAATAGACAGAATATTAGACCACAAATAATGCAACATTTCTAGAAATAGACATAATATTAGACCACAAATAATGCAACATTTCTAGAAATAGACAGAATATTAGCCCACAAATAATGCAACATTTCTAGAAATAGAATATTAGACCACAAATAATGCAAAATTTCTAGAAATAGAATATTAGACCACAAATAATACACCATTTCTAGAAATAGAATATTAGACCACAAATAATGCAAAATTTCTAGAAATAGAATATTAGACCACAAATAATACACCATTTCTAGAAATAGAATATTAGACCACAAATAATGCAACATTTCTAGAAATAGACAGAATATTAGCCCACAAATAATGCAACATTTCTAGAAATAGAATATTAGACCACAAATAATGCAACATTTCTAGAAATAGAATATTAGACCACAAATAATGCAACATTTCTAGAAATAGAATATTAGACCACAAATAATGCAACATTTCTAGAAATAGAATTTAAATCACAAATAATGATACATTTCTAGAAATAGATCTAACTTTCAGTCTGAGATTGTATCAAAAAGCTATGCTAGTCCTCATCTGAAATGTGATACGGTTGGCCCAGTACATTCGACTTCAACCACGATCCTTTTTACGTTGGGTAGCCTTGAACTATCTTCCTGAGGTCACGGTGGGAATATCAAATGGAGGTCACGATCAGTTTGTTATATTTGACCCTGATATAGAAAGTACATAGGATAGAAAACATAGGAAGTTGAATGCTTTTACATATACACATTAACAGATAAAAACGTTTCAACAAAAATACTTTATCAGGCGCAGGCAGATTAAAATAGGTAAATGTATTTTTTTTTAAATTAACAACATTTGCATGAATACAAAATTAAAAGATTACAATGAAGACACTGCAGAGAAAATTTAGTCAGTTTTTTTTTCTGTCATTAAGCAGTGTGACGCTTTAGTGATAATAAAGTTAAATAGCAAACAAACAACAATGGGATGTTTTAGCTTTGTGGATAAGACAAACCACATTTTGTGTCAAAAATACCTTCAAAGGAACTGAATAAAAGTAAGCAAAGTAAAAAGCCCCCGTCACGCCAAGTGGCGTATGGGAATATGGAGTTAGTGACCATACATTTTACAGACCTTCAGCACATGATGTTTGGGGTAATGTGGTCGGTATTACGCCCGAGCCGCTTTACTTTCCAAAAAAAAATATCCGGTACCCATTTAAGGATGGGTGAACCGGAAGCCGTCGATTGGGATCGAACCCTACCTCTTGTCCTTTGTAGTCCAGTTCACTAATCACTGAGCTATTGCGGCTCCAAAGGAACTGAATGTTGCTTGTTAATTCGTTTTAATCTGGCAGTCGTGTGCACATGGATCGCTCGCCGCACAGGCAGATGACACAGAATACGAAGGTACTCATATTTTTTTCCGTCCATGAGTAACAGACGTTTCAAGCCGGGCCTCGCTGATGAGACCAGGGGTGGTTGCCGCAGAGAGATATCACAAATAACAATCTCAACAAGTGCAGCCAGGATTTGAACTTACAATCTCTCAGGCTCGAGACCAACATCTTTCCTATAGACAAACTAATCCCCCGATATATGTCCTTTGTCTCTAGACCAGCATCTTGCATCAAGTCCAACCAATCTCCCGATATACCTCCTTTGTCTCTAGACCATATATACATATCTTCGATGTGGAGACATCACCTAATGAATGAATGAAAAACAATATATAGCGAACCTTTGATGTGGAGACATCACCTAATGAATGAATGAAAAACAATCAGGTGATAACTGTTTGACGTCACCAGCAAACTTGTATGAATGAAATGATCAAAAACAGCGACTCTACGCTGTTCGCTCTTGCGTCAGGGTCAGTGAACTAGACCCATCGAAGTCCACCTCACCGCGTTGCTGCAGGCAGGAGGCTAACCAGTTTAGTCTGGCCAAGTGAGGAGGAGTTAAAGAGGGAAGACACTCCGCAACTCAACAATTCTTTGCTTAAGTCATGTGTTTGAATAAAACCCTCACCCTCCTGGTAACTTGAACTGAACTCTCACTCTCCAGGTAACTTGAACTGATCTCTCACTCTCCTGGTAACTTGAACTGAACTCTCACTCTCCTGGTAACTTGAACTGAACTCTCACTCTCCTGGTAACTTGAACTGATCTCTCACTCTCCTGGTAACTTGAACTGGTCTCTCACTCTCCTGGTAACTTGAACTGATCTTTCACTCTCCTGGTAACTTGAACTGATCTTTCACTCTCCTGGTAACTTGAACTGATCTTTCACTCTCCTGGTAACTTGAACTGATCTTTCACTCTCCTGGTAACTTGAACTGATCTTTCACTCTCCTGGTAACTTGAACTGATCTTTCACTCTCCTGGTAACTTGAACTGATCTTTCACTCTCCTGGTAACTTGAACTGATCTTTCACTCTCCTGGTAACTTGAACTGATCTTTCACTCTCCTGGTAACTTGAACTGATCTTTCACTCTCCTGGTAACTTGAACTGATCTTTCACTCTCCTGGTAACTTGAACTGATCTTTCACTCTCCTGGTAACTTGAACTGATCTCTCACTCTCCTGGTAACTTGAACTGGTCTCTCACTCTCCTGGTAACTTGAACTGATCTTTCACTCTCCTGGTAACTTGAACTGATCTTTCACTCTCCTGGTAACTTGAACTGGTCTCTCACTCTCCTGGTAACTTGAACTGATCTTTCACTCTCCTGGTAACTTGAACTGATCTTTCACTCTCCTGGTAACTTGAACTGATCTTTCACTCTCCTGGTAACTTGAACTGAACTCTCACTCTCCTGGTAACTTGAACTGATCTTTCACTCTCCTGGTAACTTGAACTGGTCTCTCACTCTCCTGGTAACTTGAACTGATCTTTCACTCTCCTGGTAACTTGAACTGAACTCTCACTCTCCTGGTAACTTGAACTGATCTTTCACTCTCCTGGTAACTTGAACTGGTCTCTCACTCTCCTGGTAACTTGAACTGATCTTTCACTCTCCTGGTAACTTGAACTGATCTTTCACTCTCCTGGTAACTTGAACTGATCTTTCACTCTCCTGGTAACTTGAACTGATCTTTCACTCTCCTGGTAACTTGAACTGGTCTCTCACTCTCCTGGTAACTTGAACTGAACTCTCACTCTCCTGGTAACTTGAACTGAACGTTCACCCTTCTGGTAGTTTGGACCCTGACCGTTCTTGTCACTTGGAGTGAATCCTGGCTCCCCTGTTAACTTGAACTGAATCCTGGCTCCCCTGTTAACTTGAACTGAACCCTGACCATCCAGGTTACTTTGAACCGAACCCTAACTCTTCAGGTTACTAATGACTCAGTCACCATTAGTTCTAACTAATTGACTGCTAAATCTTCTCAAAAACAGAACCCAGCTGCAGTTCAACAAAATGTACCAGTCTTTATATATGACAGGCAAACACAAGCAGGCCGAGACTATATAGGACAAACTCAAGGAAAGCAGCGGAATTCTTTGACAAGATCTTCATGCAGCCACAAGTGATCACATCAAATCATTTCCTACTTTTCATATATATGCTATGAGACTATTTTTAACCTTTCAATTTCAAGTAATGAAACTAAAGTAATTAGACTGCATCTGCATTTCTTTGTTTAGATCCTTCAGTGCGATGAGATGTTAATTTAGATGATTCCACTGGCACGGGCGGTTGAGCTATTATGGATTTTAAATTGTTAGCAGTGATACCGGAGCCCTCGACTAACTATAAGTACTTGGAAAGAAAAGAGGAGAGAGAAATAAAAGATAAAGGACCAAGGGGCAAACAACGACTAAAGCAGGAGCTACTGAGTTAAGTGCTCTGTGCACACTGTGAGCTGTGCTTTTCATCCGTTTTGATCATGTTTGGATATTTCGATTGTTTACGATGAACGATGATATCGTATGACGGAGAACAGATGGCTGTGTTCACTTTTTGCGCGGTTTCGTCTTATGTCTTTTGACGTGTGCTGAGACTGCTATGATAGGGACTACAGTTACCTTTCTTTGTTTTGGAGATGCGATAGTAATTCGGATGATTCCACTGGCACGGGCGGTTGAGCAATTATGGATTTTAATTCGTTTGCAGTGATACCGAGGATTTCCATAACCATAACGACTAAAGTGGACTGAAAACGCCAAGAGGTGGGCTTGAGAACACGCTGTGTACCATCAAATCAAGAGGTCGAGTCTCCTTCTGTCGTTCACCCGAAACTACTAAATTAAAGAATAGTTCTCTTGATCATCTATCCTGAAATGGACGTTAAATGGGCTCAGATTTGTTCTTTTTTCGTTCGCCAGCTTTTACCTCTGACGAAGTCCCTAGAGACTAGGAACTGAATTTTGCGTGTTAATCCATTTTCCCCGGCAGCCATGTGCACAGGGGTCCATCGCCGCACATGCAGATAACTTCGACTTTCGGAGGTCCTCATATTTTTTTTCCGTCGATTAGTAATTGACGTTTCAAGCCGGATCTCGTTGCTGAGACCAGGGGTGGTTGCCGCAGAGAGAAATCATAAATAAAATCCAAACCGATGTAGCCGGGATTTGAACCCACAACCTCTCTGTTTCAATGCTGGCGACTTGCCTCGAGACCAACCAGTCCCCAATTGGGCGTAGATACTTTGTTTTGTAGTTTATTGGCTCCTTTCGACCCCGCACATCCAACGTCAGCACGGTATTTTTTATTCCCGGATTGCCTTCTCTCTTTGACCCCGGCTCACTTTGCCAGACTAGACTGGTTAGTTTGTTTACAAAAGGCACCGCGACGAGGTGGAGTAGGTCTGGATTATTCTATTTCACGATCCTGCAGCAAAACTATCAGCTATGAGTCTCTGGTGCCAACCATGTTGCTTTGAGGCCTCAAAATGACAGAGCGAAAGGTCTCTTCATGGTAGTCAGACTCCAATCTGGAGACAGCACAAGATAATATCTAGCGGGGGCGGGGGGGGAGCCCGAATAAAATTACTAAATGATTATTTCCCTTTTATAATTGATTAAGTTGAATTAGACTCCCATTTTGGTCTAATTGTGATTAACATAAATTTACACTCGTCACCTCGCTGAAATCTGTCCAAATTGACGTCCCGCTGAAGGTACCCGCTGGTTCGGGCCGCAGCTTCCAAAGTTCAGATATGATCTGTTTACAATTACGCTATCAGGCCGATAAATCTCAACGGCACACACACGGAGCGGTGTCCCGCCGCGCGATATATCACGGCCTTCTACAAGAGGAGCTTTACGTACAGCTGCCAGGTTGGATAGTGACGACCACATTTTGGACTACAATTTGTCAGTTTTAGAGAATTTTGAACAAGGAAAGAAAGTAGGTAGTTTATGTCTTTGACATCATCATCATCATCGAGTGCCGTCTCCGCAACGAATGTTGGCTACCATGGAGCGCCATTCTGTTCTGTCTCTTGCTTTGATGGTGCAGGTTGTCATGGGCTGATTTGTCCATCTTTTGATGTTACTCGGTCAAGTTAGTCTTGGTCTGCCTCTGCCTCTTTTACCTTGTATTTTCCCCTCCAAGATTATTTTTAGTAAGCTGTTGTGTCTTTTGGAGCCGCGATAGCTCAGTGGTTAGCGAACTGGACTATAAAGGACAAGGGGTAGGGTTCGATCCCAACCGACGGCTTCCGGGTTCACCCAGCCTTAAATGGGTACCGGATTTTTCTGGGAAAGTAAAGCAGCACGGGCGTAATACCGACCACATTACCCCAAAAATCATGTGCTGAAGGTCTGTAAAATATAGGGTCACTAAAACCATATTTCCCATCGCCTCGACTAGGCGTGACGGGGATACTTTACTTACTTTTTATTTTGTGTGTGTGTGTCCTTTAACACGGTCCATAAATCGCATTTGTCTTGTTTGAATTGTGTTTAGTAGTTCCCTTTTCATTTTTAGTTGTTTTAAGACTTCATTGTTTGTTTTCTTTTCTTTCCATCCAATTCTACAGATTCTTCTATATATCCACATTTCAAACGCTTCCATTCTCTTTTCTGTTTTCTTGTCTAATGTCCATGTTTCTGCACCATACAGGAATATTTAGAAGATATAACATTTTGCTATTCTTAGTTTTAGCCCTGGTGTTATTTGTTTTGATTTCAGTATATTTTTCATGGCATTAAAATTACTTTTTGCCATTCTTATTGTTTTGTTTATTGTCTTTGACATTTTTCTCAAACTTCGTCATCATCTGAAGTCAAGTTACTGAGCATTGGGTTGAAAGCTGTCAACAACTCATAGCTGATCGCCTGCGTCACAATCAGTGAACCAAAGCTGACAAAGATCTTTGAGACAGGCTTAGAAAAAGACTAGCTAAATTATCATAGCAATGTATGGATCGAAGCATGAAAGCAACATGTTTCATAAAATTGCCGTGACTAATTCGGGTGCGTTGAGTCGAAAGATGCACATGGTTGGGGTGGAGGAAGGCAAGATTCCCACCAGTTACTGAGCTGAAAGCCGTCGACGGTCCACATTTAACTGCATGTGTCTGGGATTGATAAGCAGAAAACTTGTCGCAAGCATAGTCACAAATATAGACGCTAAACATAGACATAAACATAGACATAAGCATAGACACAAGCATCAACATAGACACACATATAGACATAAACATAAACACAAACATAGACATAAACATAGACACAAACATAGACACAAACATAGTCACAAGCAAGCATCAACACAGACATAGACACAAACATAGTCGCAAACATAGACAAAGACATAGCATAGACACAAACAGACATAAGCATAGACACAAGCATCAACACAGACATAGACACAAACATATATACAAACATTAAAAACAAACATAGTCACAAACATAGCCACAAACATCGTCACAAACAATTCAAATATATAGATTTTGTCACAAACATGAGAAATCATAAATATCCTAACATATTACGGAAATAACAAATACAACTTTACACAAACATTATAGATAAACAATAAAACATAAAACGTGCCCGCGATAAAAAAAAAAAAAAAACAACACAGTTATAATATTCATGGCGTATATTTCCACAGAAAAATAAGAAATATATAAATTTATTGTTATGTTCTCTCATACTCTCTCATACTCTCTCATGCTCTCTCATACTCTCTCATACTCTCTCATACTCTCTAATATAATCCCATAAGATAACAACATGATAACAAAATCTTAAGTTTGTCCAGAGATGGATCAAAGGAAACATTGACAGTTACTTGTATATTATCTGCCCTTATTTCAAAGTCGCTCCTTCGTAGTTGGCATTGTCCACTACTTCTGCAGCTTCACGATAAAAAAAGGCCCGCTATTAATGTTCTTGTTTTCAAGAAGCGAAATTCAGAGTGCGGTGTTTTTGATCACGTGACAGTGTGAATGAAAATAGCGTGACTCATTTGTTACATTCTAGATCAAGAGGGCGATGTAGCTTTCTCTTTAATATCAATATGGAGAGGAGAGATAGTTGTTAGTTTCTTCTGAAAAGTCGTGGCCGGCATCCAGGGAGTGTTTTCCACTGAGCTTGGTACCGACGCTAATTTGCAATTATAATACTGAAGTTAATGGGTTCTAAATACGATTTTGGCTACCATGGTTTATGAAAACCTATACACTAGATCTGCCAGAGCCTTTAATATTACAGAAGGTTACCGGAATGCAGTTATTACGCGTCCCGGGCGTAAGACGCTCTGTTAATAATAAGAATGTAATAATAAATAAATAATAATAATAACAAAAAAGGAAGAAGTTTGGTAATAAATAAATATATCTTGACGTGAACGAGAGGAGATCATCATATCAAGTCATCACAACATAGATCACGTGACAGTTATAACTAATTATAGAAATGTATTAATTCAATCAATACTTATTCGCCAAATCACTTGGCCTCATAATGGTCACAATTAATGGACAATTAATTCAATCCTTGATTGAAGATGATTGACGATAATTAATTAATCCACAATGTTCAATGTATTCCTTTGAACTTGTTCATCTCGAATGAAGAATAAATAACATATACTCTAGTGTGAACTTAGATAAAGAGGGAGGAACAGAAAACGATACCAAAATAAGGATATCAAAAGCAAGAGGAGTTTTTATTGCACTGGGAAACATATGGAAATCCAAAGAAATTAGGTTAAATACAAAAATAAAAGTTTTCAACTCAAATGTTAAGGCGGTCCTATTATATGGCTGTGAAACATGGAGAACAACAAAATTGACAATCACGAAGATACAGACTTTCATTAATGGATGCTTACGCAGAATAAAAGGATGGATATTGCAGGACAAAATCACTAACATAGAATTATGGAAAGGTACCAGTCAAACACCAGTGGATAAAGAGATACAGCGAAGACGATGGCGCTGGATAGGACACACACTACGGAAGCCAATTGAGAGTATTACACAACAGGCACTTTTTTGAAATCCCCAAGGGAAAAGACAAAGAGGAAGACCAAAGAATTCTTGGAGAAGACAGATGGAAGTAGAGATGAAGATGATGGGGAAGACATGGAATGATCTTAAAAGAATGGCAAAAGACAGAACGACTTGGAAAGTGTTTGTTGAAGACCTATGCTCCACTGAGAGCTAAAAAGGTAGAAGAAGAAGAAGTGTGAACTAGACTATCGTCGAGTGGAGATGTCACACCCCTAAAAGATCGCACTGTGCTATTCTATCTATTGTTTGGTGCTGTCTCTGTACCACTTGTAGACTGATTGTCACTAATAATTCACGTATTAATATTTAATTACATGATCCAGATTAATTCTGCAACACTACTCACTAGGAATCTATCTATTATTCCTCTAGACTGCCTCTAGCTTACTCTAACTTTAACTTGATTAGTTAGACTCTTATCTTATGATACTTAAACCTCACTGATTGTTTCTTAATTTGTAAGCTCTGTAGAATTATGACAATGGATCATTGTTTAATCACGTGTAGACAATCTAATGTACCCAGCCTTTAATGGGTACCGAATTTTTTATGGGAAAGTAAAGCAGCATGGGCATAATACCGACCACATTACTCCAAAAATCATATATGCCGAAGGTCTGTAAAAATTATGATCAATAACACCATATTCCCTATACGTCACTTGACGTGACGGGGGTACTTGACTTTATTTACTTTTACAATCTAATCACAAGAGTAATAAAAACTGTGGGGGGGGGGGGGACATTCCTCTCTTTAAAAAAAAAAAAATCATTCTGTGCTGAACTATTTATTGTCTATGTCCCATGTCCCAGTCAATCCGTAAAAAGAGGTTCTTTTTGTGACTTCTAGGTATACGTGCGACTTCCGGTTGAACTTGTTTTTGGAAAATTGTTTTTGTCCGGTCAATTGACTAGAATCTGTTTCCTTATTTCTTTATTGCTGTTGTAGATATCCCGCCCTCGCTAAATGACCTGTCATGTCAGCGGAATCCCCAAAATTAAGATGGAAATATTTTGTTATTGTCTTATTCTGCAGAAGACTTTTACCTCTAAGTGAGCTCTCAACTTAAGCTGTCAATATTATTCAGGAGCTTAACTTTAACTATTTCGTTGCTGACGAGTCTTCCCCGTAATCCTCTGATCTCTTCTCTCTATTAACTTATCTCTCATTTTATGCGAATATTTGTACAGAAGAAAGAAGAACAATCAAAACTAGGGAAAACAGTTTATTTAAAATTGGTACCACTTTGTTGTGGGATCTGGTTGGTTGGTTGCGTTCGCCCGATGACTAAAGTATTATAAGAGTATCGTAGTAGACTACAATATTCCTCTTCATCATCCGCCCTTACAAGGACATAGGGGACGTGTCTGCGTTGTTTTGTGGTTTGCAGTATAACTGTTATATTTGCGCCTTTCGGCCCAACACATCCGACTTCAGCACGACATTTTTTAGTACCGGGTTGTCTTCCCCCTTCGATCCCTGCACGCTTGGCCAGACTAGACAGGTTAGTCTGTTACTGGAGGCACCGCGGAGAGGTGGAGCAGGGTCTTGATGGCTTTGATTCACCGATCCTGGCGCAAGCCATCAGCTGTGGTTCGCTGACAACTTCCAGCTCTGGTGCTGTGAGGCGCGCCTTCGCCTCCTTTGTGGGATCTGATGTGGTTTTTCAGTTGAACTTAAGAAAAGAGAGGCAACACGCCCAGCGCAGGCAATTAGCTGAGTGGCAGTGTTCCCTAGCGTTTTACTTTCCTAGGCAAGGCGCTGTGCCACTGAGTACGGGTTCGATCCTGCTTCGGTCCATATAATGTTCTTTATTTTTTTTCTGTTTGTTGATTATTTGTCATTTTTTCCGAGTGCTGCAAACATACCTCTTCCTCTGAATTGATCCGCTCATAAAAAACGTGACCACTAGAGCCACTTGAGTGACAGACACACTACACGACGGTAAGAGAAACCTCCGAATTAGCACGAGCACAGAGGGCGCAAATTATGTGGTTGTAAACGAGAAAACAATACAACCATTGGTGTGGTTAGTCGCTACACGTTGAGTGATATATACATGGGAAGAGACCTGAACACTCACGGACTTGTTCGATGTGCAATGAGGATAACCAGTCGACTAAACTAAACTAAACTAAACTAAACTAAACTCTAAACTCTAAACTCTAAACTAAATTAACTAAACTATTAATAAAAAAAACATGTTTCGTGTGATATATATATATATGGCCCTTTTCATCTTGTCAGACGGTCTAGTAGAGGCTATTGTGTATTTTTTTTAGGTTTTGTTTTTGTCGAACAGCTTCTCTCGTGGCTAATTCTACCAATGTTTGACAAACACACGCGGTCACAGAATGAACAAGTCAGGCCCACTTGTCCACTGGGTTTTCCATCCTTTTTCATGAGTCTTTTCTCTTTTAGGTTTTGCCTTAGCACAGTCTCAAATGATGTTATACCGTCAGTTATATATGCTCTCCTTGATGTGCGATCACTTGCCAGATGTTCCCAGTCATATTCACATATGGAAAAGTCATGACATATCGTGTGACATGGAATGTAAAATAACCAGAGCAAAATAAATGGGATTAATTCAAGTGGAAAGTAAAAATGAAATTTTAAAAAACCACACTCAGTAATGTATAGAGAAAATGGTGTTAATGCCCATATATTGTTTTACTATGACACATTTTGGATGATATGGTCATTATTACGCTAGTGCCACATTTCCTTCCCAGAAATATTCAGCACTCGTTTAAGGCTGGGTGGACCTGGAAGCCGTCGATCTGAACCTAGCGCGCCCTCTTGCCCTCCGCAGTCCAGTTTACTAGCTTTGCTTTAACTCGCCTCCCTGTGTCAAGAAAACAATTGATCTACACAAGGAGTCTCACTCGCAACGGAACCTAACATTCTCGCAATAATTATTTTCCTGTTTTGGGCGCAAGTGGTGATTACTTCCAGCATATGATGACGTCACACTTCTTACAAAATGAAGTGCCTGCTTGAGGGCCCCCCCCCCCACACCGATAACTAAAGGAATACACCTTCTTATCATCCGCCATTTAATTTGACGTTAAGTGGGCGTGTCTGCGTTGTGTTATGGTTTGCAGTAAAACTGTGATATTCACGCCTTTCGGCCCAACACATCCGACTTCAGCATGTTATTTTTGAGTACCGGGTTGTCTTCCCCCTTCGATCCCTACTCGCTTGGCCAGACTAGACAGGTTAGTCTGTTATTGGATGCAATCCGGAGAGGTGGAGTAGGGTCTGGATGGTTCTGGTTCACAGACCCTATCGCAGTCTATCAGTTGCCGCTCGCTGACAACTTCAGGCTCTTCTGCTCGGAGGCCACTTTGTCTCCACAGAATGAAGACAGTCCGCTTTAAATTTCTGTGCAATATCCCCAGTGATAAAACTTCAAAAATGTCGGGTCCCATTGTGTATAAGGGGAGCCGCGATAGCTCAGTGGTTAGCGAACTGGACTACAAAGGACAAGAGGTAGGGTTCGCATAAACCAACGGCTTCCGGGTTCACCCAGCCATAAATGAGTTCCGGATTTTTTTCTGGGAAAGTAAAGCGACACGGGCATAATACCGACCACATTACCATAAAAACCATGTGCTGAAGATCTGTAAAATGTATGGTCACTATCACCATATTCATACGCCATTTGCCCTGACAGGGGCTCTTTAGTTTTTTTTTTTTTTTTTAATTCTGTGTAAGACACCTTATATTTCGTGATCTGGATGTGGATCTGAAGGACCTGAGATCAAATCCCAGGAGGGTCACAAGTTTCTTTTCTACCAAAGGTGAAATTAAAAAAAAGACTCAGATCCGAACATTCTATGACGACTGCTTAGGACAAACGGCCTTTATTCTTCGGACCTATATGTGCCCGGGCAGGTCCTTTAATGTGAAAATGCCATAAAGATTGTTTTTAAGGTGTGAATATGTTGACTTATGTCGGTGTCTTGACCATATAACAAGGCAGTCATCATCATCATCATCAAGCACCGGACCTGCTGGCTTAGGTGATCATGCCTATCCACAACTTTGGATCTGGGCAATTATTTATCATTTCTGTTGTTGACCTTCTGCCAAGCCATTCTCTTAGGCTGTCTGGTATCTTTTCTCTTTGCTTCCCTCTATCTCTTCGTCCATCAATTTTCCCTGTTGTTACAATATATTCCAGCAGTTCTCTTCTCATTACGTGGCCAAAAAATGATGATTGTTTCTTTTTAATATTGGAAATTAGCTCTTGTTTTGCTTTGGGCTCTTTCATAACGTTTTCATTACCCTTCTTAGCTATCCATGGTATTCTCAACATTCTTCTGTAAAACCACATTTCTACAGACTCCAGTGATTTTCTTGTCTGTTGTCCTATTTTCCATGATTCACATCCATATGTTAAGACTGGCTCTACATAACATTTAAGAACTCCTTTTCAGGTTCTATTGTCAAAAATGGATTGCATAGTATCTTCCTTATTTTTTGGAAAGCTGCTTTTGCCTGAGACATTCTGCACCTCACCTCTTTTGTACATCTTCCGTTTGAGGTTAACAAAGTTCCCGAATATTTAAATTCATTAACAATGCCCCAGCGACGAAGAAAGAAAGCAAGAGAATGAAGAAGAAAGGAGCGCAAGATAAGACATTTTACTCCCAGATGACTCACAGATTTCCTTCCAGAGAAATGCCCGCACAAAATGTCATCTCCGGCCCCCGTGGACCTCGCATGTGCTGTGAGTTACATCCAGGCTTTCCGATAGCCTGTTCTTCATTATGACGCCCGCAAATAGGGAGTCTGCCTGCTCGCATTGTCGCGTATGACACCTCCAAGTGTTTTGTGTTATTGCAACCCTGGTAATTGATTAGATAAATAAAAAGGCGAAACTGACAGATAGTCAACGCTGTTACTGTTACCGCTGCTGTAGTGTTTATTAGTTTTGTACAATATCTTGCAAAAGATGTCTTCATTCATATATCATGATTTCATTAATGCAACTTTTTTTTCCTCCGTCTCTATTTTACTTTTTCACCGTGGGTGTATCTATGAGGAGAGAATGATAGATTGAATGATTCAAACATAAGCGGCTACGAAAGGTAGGTTGGGGGGAGAGCACATGGTGGGAATTGTTAGTAATTCATTAGTTATGTTGCTTATATGCCTTGCAAGTTTTTGCTATTTTCCCCTCGTGGAAGCGATATTTTGATGCAGCGTTTTTTAATTGAAAATGTGTTTATATGTTCGATGGTAGGATTTATCTTCGCCTTGTTGATAATAATAAAAGTAGGGAAGGAAGTGGTTATAGTTGGTAGTTTAGTGTAAAGATGTTGGTTTTATCCAATAAAAGTCATGACCTTGCGAATGGTTAGCTAGCAACTAAACAATGAATTCTGAGTTTGCATTCAGCATTAGATATCGTCACTATCGTTATTATCATGAAAACCCTTATTATCCTTTTCATTACTGTTGTTACAACCCTCATCGCCAGTATCATTATTATTAAGACCATTATTATCATTTTGATTACTGTTTTACAACCCTCATCGCCAGTATCACTATTATTAAGACCATTATTATAATTTTGATTACTGTTGTTACAACCCTCATCGCCAGTATCATTATTACTAAGACCATTATTATCATTTTGATTACTGTTGTTACAACCCTCATCGCCAGTATCATTATTATTAAGACCATTATTATCATTTGATTACTGTTGTTACAACCCTCATCGCCAGTATCACTATTACTAAGAACATTATTATCATTTGATTACTGTTGTTACAACCCTCATCGCCAGTATCACTATTACTAAGAACATTATTATCATTTTGATTACTGTTGTTACAACCCTCATCGCCAGTATCATTATTACTAAGACCATTATTATCATTTTGATTACTGTTGTTACAACCCTCATCGCCAGTATCACTATTACTAAGAACATTATTATCATTTTGATTACTGTTGTTACAACCCTCATCGCCAGTATCACTATTACTAAGACCATTATTATCATTTTGATTACTGTTGTTACAACCCTCATCGCCAGTATCACTATTACTAAGAACATTATTATCATTTGATTACTGTTGTTACAACCCTCATCGCCAGTATCACTATTACTAAGAACATTATTATCATTTTGATTACTGTTGTTACAACCCTCATCGCCAGTATCATTATTACTAAGACCATTATTATCATTTTGATTACTGTTGTTACAACCCTCATCGCCAGTATCATTGTTATTAAGACCATTATTATCACAAGAAAATAAACGTCATTTTCCATTATTGCCAACGTCGTAGTCATCATTATTAGCACCATTTTTGTCACATTAAAATTGTCACTATTTGTATCAACATCATCATAAATATCATCACTATCATCGTCATGTTCATCAACTTTTCTTTTTTCAATATTACTATAAAAAAACTAGTAACATTCCATACCTTACCATGATATATGCTGTATAATTTACTGTTACAAACATGAACATATTACCAATATGGATGTCGTGGTTATGGAAATCATTATATTTACTATTCCCTCATTACTGCTATTATTTTCAAACCTCATAAATCAGGAAAGGGAGTGACTGAATCAATAATTTGTTGAGCTCCGAACCAGGTAAACGCCGGACTCCAATCTGGGAGCCGCGATAGCTCAGTGGTTAGTAAGCTGGACTACAAAGGACAAGGGGTAGCGTTCGATCCAAACCGACGGCTTCCGGGTTCACCCAGCCTTAAATGGGTACCGGATTTTTTTCTGGGAAAGTAAAGCAGCACGGGCGTAATACCGACTACGTTACCCCAATAATCATGTGCTGAAGGTCTTTAAATTTTATGGTCACTAACACCATATTCCCTATACGCCACTTGTCGTGATGGGGGTACTTTACTTCACTTTTTACGGACTCCAATCATGGTGGACATAAAAATGTTTTTTTTTTGTTTTTTTTTTTTAAATCGGAGATAAAATATAAAAAAAAAAATAAAACTCAGATCCCAGCACGTCGTGACGACATCGCTAGACAAGCGGCCTTAATTCTTCAAGACCCAAAACACCCCCTCCCCCTCCCCTCCCCACCCCCTTTTCCGTACCAAATCGGCAGAGTTCTGAAATGTGATAAATAAGAGTGGGATGTACGATCATATGTCACTAGACGGGTATTGGTTCAATCCCTAGGAGTGGCAATTTTCTTTCTCCCGCTCCTCTATGGGTTCTGTCCAGACTCTGAACATGTTCTAGGTATTATTCTGCAAAAGTAAAGCGGGCTGGCGTGATGCCGACTACATCCCCTATAAAATACTTCGTTTTCTCTTCTGCATTGCAAACAACGGGTATTGACATCACATCCCCCGTACACGTTTAAGCGTGGAAGGGCGCCTGGCTTATAATTGTCTTCATATTCAGCATAATCATATTCTCTATTTATTTGCTGTTGATATTTGCTGTTGATATTTGCTGTTGATATTTGCTGTTGATATTTGCTGTTGATATTTGCTGTTGATATTTGCTGTTGATATTTGCTGTTGATATTTGCTATTGATATTTGCTGTTGATATTTGCTGTTGATATTTGCTGTTGATGTTTGTTATTGATATTTGTTATTGATATTTGTTATTGATATTTGCTGTTGATATTTGTTATTGATATTTGCTATTGATATTTGTTATTGATATTTGCTATTGATATTTGTTATTGATATTTGTTATTGATATTTGCTATTGATATTTGTTATTGATATTTGCTGTTGATATTTGTTATTGATATTTGTTATTGATATTTGCTGTTGATATTTGCTATTGATATTTGCTATTGATATTTGTTATTGATTTTTGTTATTGATATTTGCTGTTGATATTTGTTATTGATATTTGTTATTGATATTTGCTATTGATATTTGTTATTGATATTTGCTGTTGATATTTGTTATTGATATTTGTTATTGATATTTGCTGTTGATATTTGTTATTGATATTTGCTGTTGATATTTGTTATTGATATTTGCTATTGATATTTGTTATTGATATTTGTTATTGATATTTGCTGTTGATATTTGTTATTGATATTTGCTATTGATATTTGTTATTGATATTTGTTATTGATATTTGCTATTGATATTTGTTATTGATATTTGCTATTGATATTTGCTATTGATATTTGCTATTGATATTTGTTATTGATTTTTGTTATTGATATTTGCTGTTGATATTTGTTATTGATATTTGTTATTGATATTTGCTATTGATATTTGTTATTGATATTTGTTATTGATATTTGTTATTGATATTTGCTGTTATTATTTGTTATTGATATTTGTTATTGATATTTGTTATTGATATTTGCTGTTGATATTTGTTATTGATATTTGTTATTGATATTTGCTGTTGATGTTTGCTGTTGATATTTGTTATTGATATTTGTTATTGATATTTGCTATTGATATTAGTTATTGATATTTGTTATTGATATTTGCTATTGATATTTGCTATTGATATTTGTTATTGATATTTGATATTGATATTTGCTATTGATATTTGCTATTGATATTTGCTATTGATATTTGCTATTGATTTTTGCTGTTGATATTTGCTATTGATATTTGCTATTGATATTTGCTATTGATATTTGTTATTTATTTTTGCTATTGATATTTGTTATTGATATTTGTTATTGATATTCGCTATTGATATTTGCTGTTGATATTTGCTGTGATATTTGCTATTGATATTTGTTATTGATATTTGCTATTGATATTTGCTATTGATATTTGCTATTGATATTTGCTATTGATATTTGCTATTGATTTTGCTGTTGATATTTGCTATTGATATTTGCTATTGATATTTGCTATTGATATTTGTTATTTATTTTGCTATTGATATTTGTTATTGATATTCGCTATTGATATTTGCTGTTGATATTTGCTGTTGATATTTGCTGTTGATATTTGCTATTGATATTTGCTATTGATATTTGCTATTGATATTTGCTATTGATATTTGTTATTGATATTTGCTATTGATATTTGCTGTTGATATTTGCTATTGATATTTGCTATTGATATTTGCTATTGATATTTGTTATTTATTTTTACTATTGATATTTGCTGTTGATATTTGCTATTGATATTTGCTATTGATATTTGCTATTGATATTTGTTATTGATATTTGTTATTGATATTTGCTATTGATATTTGCTGTTGATATTTGCTATTGATATTTGCTATTGATATTTGTTATTTATTTTTACTATTGATATTTGCTGTTGATATTTGCTATTGATATTTGCTATTGATATTTGCTATTGGTATTTGCTGTTGATATTTGCTGTTGATATTTGCTATTGATATTTGCTATTGATATTTGCTATTGATATTTGCTATTGATATTTGCTATTGATATTTGCTATTGATATTTGCTATTGATTTTTGCTGTTGATATTGCTATTGATATTTGCTATTGATATTTGCTATTGATATTTGTTATTTAATTTTGCTATTGATATTTGTTATTGATATTTGTTATTGATATTCGCTATTGATATTTGCTGTTGATATTTGCTGTTGATATTTGCTGTTGATATTTGCTGTTGATATTTGCTATTGATATTTGCTATTGATATTTGCTATTGATATTTGCTATTGATATTTGTTATTGATATTTGCTATTGATATTTGCTGTTGATATTTGCTATTGATATTTGCTATTGATATTTGCTATTGATATTTGTTATTTATTTTTACTATTGATATTTGCTGTTGATATTTGCTATTGATATTTGCTATTGATATTTGCTATTGGTATTTGCCGTTGATATTTGTTATTGATATTTGCTATTGATATTTGTTATTGATATTTGTTATTGATATTTGCTGTTGATATTTGCTATTGATATTTGTTATTGATATGTGTTATTGATATTTGCTATTGATATTTGTTATTGATATTTGTTATTGATATTTGCAGTTGATATTTGCTAGCTAAACTCTCGTGTCGTGGTGATTTCAGAGCATACCGTCAAAATGAAAACTGTCCGTGCGGACTCCCTGCAGAGCTATTCTATTCATGGAATCATTTTCATTGCAGCCGGAGTATCCCCATATCCGCTCCAACGCCCGTCCCAGCATTTCTCGAAACGCATTATAAACAGACTGATTGTTCCTGTAAGGTGTTGATTATAGATACATCTGCTTTTCCCATTAAGCTTTCCGGATTGACCAGATTTCTTTCCAGCTTTAGACTTCTCAATCTCCCAATATATACATCGTGGTCCCACCCATTCTCCTCCTCTTCTCTTAATGAAAAACAAACTTAGCGATGTCCTCTATGTCCAAAGTAAGGCCACACTGAGTGCCAGAGCTGCCAGCGAACTTATTGGCTATTTCATTTCATGTACACCAACGTGCCCTGGACAGTATACCCAGGTTAACATGTTCACTTTAGAGTGATCTAAGATTAGCATCCCCTCCTGCCGCCGACACTGTCTGTCAATCTTCTGTTGCAGACTTTGTGAGTCAGTTACCAAGACTGCGTCCCAGCAGTACATCAACTTCAAACCGTTCCAACTCCAGTTGACTTACTGAATTAAAAGAAAGAAAATCATACTCACTGCAAGATTTTGTGAGCATTTTGTTTCTCTTCACGGTGCTTTCATTGATAAAAACAAAAGTAGTAAAGTACCCCCGTCACGCCAAGTGGCATATAGGGAATGTGGTGTTAGTGACCATCAATTTTACAGACCTTCGGCACATGATTTTTGGGTAATGTGGTCGGTATTGCGCCCGTGCCGCTTTACTTTCCCAGAAAAAAATCCGGTTCCCATTAAAGGCTGGATGAACCCGGAAGCGGTCGTTTGGGATCGAACCCTACCTCTTGTCCTTTGTAGTCCAGTTCGCTAACCACTGAGCTATCGCGGCTACCCTTCATTGATAAAACTGTAGCTTTATGATTCCTACAGTTGTTGTTGATGATGTGGTTGTTGATGTTGTTGTTGATGATGTTGTTGTTGATGCTGTTGTTGTTGAAGATTTTGATGTTGTTGATGTTGATGTTGTTGTTGAAATTGTTGCTGTTGATGTTGTTGTTGAAGTTTTTGATGTTGTTGTTGTTGATGTTGTTGTTGATGTTGTTGTTGATATTGTTGTTGATGATGTTGTTATTGATGATGTTGTTGTTGAAGTTCTTGGTGTTGTTGAAATTGTTGCTGTTGATGTTGTTGTTGAAGTTGTTGATGTTGTTGTAGATGTTGTTGTTGATGTTGTTGTTGATGTTGTTGTTGATCATGTTGTTGATGATGTTGTTGTTGATGATGTTGTTGTTGATGATGTTATTGATGTTGTTGTTGATGTTGTTGTTGATGATGTTGTTGATGTTGTTGTTGTTGATGATGTTGTTGATGATGTTGTTGATGTTGTTGTTGAAGAGTTTCATGTTGTTGTTGATGATGTTGTTGTTGATGATGTTGTTGTTGTTGATGATGTTGTTGTTGTTGATGTTGTTGTTGAAGTTTTTGATCTTGTTGTTGTTGATGCTGTTGATGTTGTTGTTGTTGTTGATGATGTTGTTGTTGAAGTTTTTATGTTGTTGTTGATGATGTTGTTGTTGATGATGTTGTTGTTGTTGATGATATTGTTGTTGTTGATGATGTTGTTGTTGCTTGATGTTGTTGTTGTTGTTGATGATGTTGTTGTTGAAGTTTTTGATGTTGTTGTTGATGTTGTTGTTGAAGTTGTTGTTGTTGCTGATGATGTTGTTGAAGTTTTTGATGTTGTTGTTGTTGTTGATGTTGTTGATGATGTTGTTATTGGTGATGTTGTTGTTGATGATGTTGTTGTTGATGTTGTTGATGATGTTGTTGATGATGTTGCTGTTGAAGTTTTTGATGTTGTTGTTGTTGATGTTGTTGATGATGTTGTTGATGACGTTGTTGTTGATGATGATGATGTTGTTGAAGTTTTTGATGTTGTTGTTGTTGATGTTGTTGTTGATGTTGTTGTTGATATTGTTGTTGATGATGTTGTTATTGATGATGTTGTTGTTGAAGTTCTTGGTGTTGTTGACATTGTTGCTGTTGATTTTGTTGTTGAAGTTGTTGATGTTGTTGTTGATGTTGTTGTTGATGTTGTTGTTGATGTTGTTGTTGATCATGTTGTTGATGATGTTGTTGTTGATGATGTTGTTGTTGATGATGTTATTGATGTTGTTGTTGATGTTGTTGTTGATGATGTTGCTGATGATGTTGTTGATGTTGTTGTTGTTGATGATGTTGTTGATGTTGTTGTTGAAGTGTTTCATGTTGTTGTTGATGATGTTGTTGTTGATGATGTTGTTGTTGTTGATGATGTTGTTGTTGTTGATGTTGTTGTTGAAGTTTTTGATGTTGTTGTTGATGCTGTTGATGTTGTTGTTGTTGTTGATGATGTTGTTGTTGAAGTTTTTGATGTTGTTGTTGATGATGTTGTTGTTGATGATGTTGTTGTTGTTGATGATGTTGTTGTTGTTTGATGTTGTTGTTGTTGTTGATGATGTTGTTGTTGAAGTTTTTGATGGTGTTGTTGATGTTGTTGTTGAAGTTGTTGTTGTTAATGATGATGTTGTTGAAGTTTTTGATGTTGTTGTTGTTGATGTTGTTGATGATGTTGTTATTGGTGATGTTGTTGTTGACGATGTTGTTGTTGATGTTGTTGATGATGTTGTTGATGATGTTGTTGTTGAAGTTTTTGATGTTGTTGTTGTTGATGTTGTTGATGATGTTGTTGATGACGTTTTTGTTGATGATGATGATGTTGTTGAAGTTTTTGATGTTGTTGTTGTTGATGTTGTTGTTGATGTTGTTGTTGATATTGTTGTTGATGATGTTGTTATTGATGATGTTGTTGTTGAAGTTCTTGGTGTTGTTGAAATTTTTGCTGTTGATGTTGTTGTTGAAGTTGTTGATGTTGTTGTTGATGTTGTTGTTGATGTTGTTGTTGATCATGTTGTTGATGATGTTTGATTTGATGATTTTGTTGTTGATGATGTTATTGATGTTGTTGTTGATGTTGTTGTTGATGATGTTGTTGATGTTGTTGTTGTTGATGTTGTTGTTGATGATGTTGTTGATGTTGTTGTTGAAGTGTTTCATGTTGTTGTTGATGATGTTGTTGTTGATGATGTTGTTGTTGTTGAAGTTTTTGATGTTGTTGTTGTTGATGCTGTTGATGTTGTTGTTTTTGTTGATGATGTTGTTGTTGAAGTTTTTGATGTTGTTGTTGATGATGTTGTTGTTGATGATGTTGTTGTTGTTGATGATGTTGTTGTTGTTGATGATGTTGTTGTTGTTTGATGTTGTTGTTGTTGTTGATGATGTTGTTGTTGAAGTTTTTGATGTTGTTGTTGATGTTGTTGTTGAAGTTGTTGTTGTTGATGATGATGTTGTTGAAGTTTTTGATGTTGTTGTTGATGTTGTTGATGTTGTTGATGATGTTGTTATTGGTGATGTTGTTGTTGATGATGTTGTATTTGATGTTGTTGATGATGATGTTGATGATGTTGTTGTTGAAGTTTTTGATGTTGTTGTTGTTGATGTTGTTGATGATGTTGTTGATGACGTTGTTGTTGATGATGATGATGTTGTTGAAGTTTTTGATGTTGTTGTTGTTGATGTTGTTGATGTTGTTGATGTTGTTGTTGATGATGATGTTGTTGTTGAAGTTTTTGATGTTGTTGTTGTTGATGTTGTTGATGATGTTGTTATTGGTGATGTTGTTGTTGAAGTTTTTGATGTTGTTGTTGATGATGTTGTTGTTGATGATGTTGTTGTTGAAGTTTTTGATGTTGTTGTTGAATTTTTTGATGTTGTTGTTAATGATGTTGTTGTTGTTAATGTTGTTGTTGATGATGTTGTTGATGATGTTGTTGTTGAAGTTTTTGATGTTGTTGTTGATGTTGTTGTTGATGATGTTGTTGATGTTATTGCTGATATTGTTGATGTTGTTGATGTTGTTGTTGATGTTGTTGTGATGGCGGTAGTGGGATTCTATCAGCCTCAAGAGACAGCCTCAAGATTGCCCATGTTGAGACTTTGCCTGTGTTGCTTTTGCTTCATTCGTCCACGCTAGAATCTATAGCTTCTTGCAGCCTGATTTCGGGTCAACATTTTACATTCTAGTCTTCAAACCGAGCTACCTTCAGCAATATCTTTCCGGTCAGTTATATTTATATCCAGGGCTTCATTTACACAACCTGCCAGTCTCGAGACCGGCGTCTTGCCTCGAGATCAACCAGGTCAAATAAGCGTAATAAAGATCCATTCATCAAATATACGTACACAGGCCTGATATATTACGATTTTCTTATTTATGTATTGATTAGAGTTTCAGTAAACACACTTTTCGAAAAAAAACATAGATTATTTCAAACACCATTACGTCATATGAAGGTCGTCTCTGCAGCGTAGAAGGAATCTGTCTTTACCTCTCTGAGGTTCCATCTCTACATACACGGTCTTTGCCTCTTTAAGGTTCCATCTCTACATACACTGTCTTTGCCTCTTTAAGGTTCCATCTCTACATACACTGTCTTTGAGACTAGCCTGTGTTTAGAAATCCATTCATCCATCCATGCATCCATCCATCCATGCATCCATGCATCCATGCATCCATCCATCCATGCATCCATCCATGCATCCATCCATCCATCCATCCATCCATCCATCCATCCAGCATTTGGCATATGTGATCAAACTATGTCAGACGATGTTATGTTCAATGATACCGTGATAAGGGTAATAATTATGTCGTATGAATAAGCTAGACATGTCAAAAGGTGGTATATTGCAAAGAAAGCAACCTATGGGCTGGACTCAGATGCTCTTATGTTTGGGGATGAGTTTGAGGATGAGTACGATGCCAGGAAAACTGCATCAATTTGTAATGACGCGTCTGCCAAGTAGGAACGATAATCTGCAAGAACGAGTACAACCAGGTTCTGGATCCATAAACGTTTTCACACTTCGACGTCTGTTGAAGGTGAATAGTTCATCGGGTTTATCCAAATTGCTGTGATGCTGTAACTGTAATAACCATAAACAATGAATAATTGAACTCTCTTTTAACATTCAGCCTCTTTTAGTGCAAGGGTCAGAGGTTAGTGACTGTTAAGAAACAAAGCTGGTTGGGATGTGAAGATTGCGGTATGCTACCCCGCGACGTTGCTGTTTCTTTGCTCTTAGCATTTAGCTTTACCATAAGTGGCTAAGATTCTAGCCTAAGAAATTAGGTTCAATCATCATCATCATCATTGAGTGCCGTCTCCGCATCGAAGGTTGGCTACCATGGAGTGCCACTCCACTCTGTCTCTTGCTTTGACGGTGCAGATTGTCATAGGCTGACTTGTCCATCTTTTGATGTTACTCGTCCATGTTAGCCTTGGTCTGCCTCTGCCTCATTTACCTTGTATTTTCCCTTCCAATGTTACTTTTTTTAGGCTGTTGTGTTTTTTAACATGACCAAAAAATTTCATTTATTTTGCTCTAATTGTGTTTAATACTTCTCTTTTCATTTTTAGTTGTTTTAAAACTTCCTCGTTTGTTTTCTTTTCTTTCCATCCAATTCTACCTATTCTTCTATAAATCCACATTTCAAATGCTTACATTTTCTGTTCTGTTTTCTGGTCTAATGTCCATGTTTCTGCACAATATAGGAATATTGAGAAGATGTAACATTTTTAGGTTCAATACAAAAATAAAAATTTTCAACTCCAATGTTAAGTCAGTCCTATTATATGGCTGCGAAACATGGAGAACAACAAAATTGATAATCATGAAGATACAGAATTTCATTAATGGATTCTTACGCAGAATAAAAGGATGGAAATGGCAGGACAAAATCACTAACATAGAATTATGGAAATGTACCAGTCAAATACCAGTGGATAAAGAGATACAGAGCAGACGATGGCGCTGGATAGGACACACACTGCGAAAACCAACTGAGAGTATTACACGACAGGCCCTTTTATGGAATTCCCAGGGGAAAAGACAAACAGGAAGACAAAGAAATTCTTGGAGAAGACTGACAGAAGCAGAGATGGAGATAATGGGGAAGACATTGAACGATCTTAAAACAATGGCAAGAAACAGAACGACTTGGAAAGTGTTTGTTGAAGATCTATGCTCCACAGGAGCTGAAAGGTAGAAGAAGAAGATGATGATGATACGTGACTGAGTTCCCATGAGAGGTACTTTATTATGAAAAAAAGTTTTGTAAATGTTCTATGAAGAAGCAATAAAGGGTTTTTGGGTAGTGGGTGCTGTAAATGTGTTTATTGCTTTGTAGGAGAGAACAACTGGTTTCAATAATATCCATTTGGTCTGCATTATCTCCCCTCCTCGCCCTAACTGAGGAAACCTCAGTAGTAGAGGTCATATGTGTGGGCACTTGCTAGAACTGTGCAGTCCAAGCTTTCGTTAGAGCTGAGATATTTCAGCGTCTGATAGATTAGAATAAGGATATTCCAGCACTTTTTTGTATGAACTTAACCTTCAAGTTTTCGTATCGTGACCAGCGATTCGTTAGTGATTATAAATCTGTAAGCATTTCTCAAAGCAGGGATCGTCGCGTTTTTTGTTATAATTTGCGAATTCATTGTGATGGAGGCTGTAGAAATGTGGTTTTACAGAAGAATGTTGAGAATACCATGGACAGCTATGAAGAGTAATGAAAACGTTCTGAAAGAGACCAAAGCAAAAAGAGAGCTAATTTCCAGTATTATGAAGAAACAATCATCATTTTTGGGCCATGTAATGAGAAGCGAACAGCTGGCACATATTGTATCAACTGGAAAAATCGAGGGATGAAGAGATAGAGGGAAGCAAAGAGAAAAGATACCAGGAGAATGGTTTAGCAGAAGGTCAGCAACGGAAATGATAAATCACTATCGAGATCGAAAGTTGTAGCAAGACATAATCACCTACGCCAGCAGGCACGGTACTTAATTGCTGATGATGATGGTGATGATGATGATAATGATAAGTATTTTAAATTTAATGTAAGAATTTTAGTTCAAAAGTTTTCAATAGAGTATCTTCAATGATACATTAGGGTATAATCAGATAACTGTTGGCCTTAAACGTTAGTTCCTGCAGGGGTCTTCACCTTATTGACAGACCCGGACATCTCATTTCTCACCACTACCAAAGTTGTGTAGCTGCCACTAATGATAGTAGTTATCGTTTTAATCAACGTCTCTAAAGTTTTATCCAATTTTGTTACCAAACAAAAACATCTCAACATTTTTTTCAAATATGTGATCCACTGAACTAAAATATGTGATCCACTGAACTCAAATATGTGATCCACTGAACTCAAATATGTCATCCACAGAGCTAAAATGCGTGATCCACTGAACTCACATATGTGATCCATTGAACTAAAATACGTGATCCACTGAACTAAAATGTGAGATCGACTGAACTCAAATATGTGATCCATTGAACTCAAATATGTGATCCACTGAACTTAAATGTGTGATCCACTGAACTCAAATATGTGATCCATTGAACTAAAATGCGTGATCTACTGAACTAAAATGTGAGATCGACTGAACTCAAATATGTGATCCATTGAACTGAAATATGTGATTCACTGAACTCAAATATGTTATCCATTGAACTAAAATATGTGATTCACTGAACTCAAATATGTGATCCATTGAACTGAAATATGTGATTCACTGAACTCAAATATGTGATCCATTGAACTGAAATATGTGATTCACTGAACTCAAATATGTGATCCATTGAACTAAAATGCGTGATCTACTGAACTAAAATGTGAGATCGACTGAACTCAAATATGTGATCCATTGAACTGAAATATGTTATACACTGAGCTCAAATATGTGATCCACTCAACTCAAATATGTGATCCATTGAACTGAAATATGTGATCCACTGAACACAAATATGTTATCCACTGAGCTCAAAAATGTGATCCACTCAACTCAAATATGTGATCCATTGAACTCAAATATGTGAACAACTGAGCCCAAATATGTGATCCACTGAACTCAAATATGTTATCCACTGAGCTCTAATATGTGATCCACTCAACTCAAATATGTGATCCATTGAACTGAAATATGTGATCCACTGAACACAAATATGTTATCCACTGAGCTCAAAAATGTGATCCACTCAACTCAAATTTGTGATCAACTGAACTAAAATATATGATCCATTGAACTGAAATATGTGATACATTGAACTCAAATATGTGATACATTGAACTCAAATATGTGATACATTGAACTCAAATATGTGATCCACTGAACTCAAATATGTGATCCACTGAACTCAAATATGTGATCCACTGAACTCAAATATGTGATACATTGAACTCAAATATGTGATACATTGAACTCAAATATGTGATACATTGAACTCAAATATGTGATCCACTGAACTCAAATATGTGATTCACTGAACTCAAATATATTATCCACTGAGCCCAAATATGTGATCCACTGAACTAAAATGCGTGATCCACTGAACTAAAATGTTAGATCTACTGAACTCAAATATATGATCCATTGAACTGAAATATGTGATCCACTGAACTCAAATATATTATCCACTGAGCTCAAATATGTGATCCACTGAACTCAAATATGTGATACATTGAACTCAAATATGTGATCCACTGAACTCAAATATGTGATCCACTGTGCCGTTACTTAATTTTTGTTTCTGAATTATTTTCTGGGCCCCTTTCTCTTTTTCAAACAAGCAGAACAGTCATACAAGTTAAAGGAAGCAAACGTTAAAATACAAGTTACTGCAAAATAAGTCTGATACCAGTCAATCTGTGTGGTCTGTAAAAAATTAAAGTGCCCTCGTGACGCCAAGTGGCGTATAGGGAATATGGTGTTAGTGACCATCAATTTTACAGACCTTCAGCACATGATTTTTGGAGTAATGTGGTCGGTATTACGCCCGTGCCGACCAGAAAAATTTGGTACCCATTAAATGCTGGGTCAACCCGGAAGCCGTCGGTTGGTATTGAACCCTACCTCTTGTCCTTTGTAGTCCATCCACTAACCACTGAGCTATCGCGGCTCCCTGTGTGGTCTGTGGAATAGCTTTAATAGTGTCGGAGCCGTTTCATGAGCACCAACACATGTTTGAATGATATGGTCACGATTACACTAGGCCGCTCTTTCCTTTTTTCCGGAGAAAATCCTGCGAGACATTTTTTTGTTGTTTTTTTTTTCTACAGAAGCCGTGTAGACCTTCGAAACGTATCCTATTCTATTGTGTAAATGGAGTCAATTTAATTGCAGGTGAGACATCCTCATACCTGCTCCACGGTCATTACCTGCATTTATGGTTAAAAAAAAAAAATTATTATAATAATTAAATTAAATAAAAGGAATCCATAAAAAAAGCCACTCTTGAACTTTGAACTCGCACCATCTATTCAAATTAATCGCCGGGTGTACTAACCACTTCGCCAGTGTGGTTTCCTTTGTCAATTTGTAAAGACATTAAAAGTTGGTGTTCGCTTTTCAGCTAACAAAACTGTTTCCCATATCTATAGGTTGCTCAAGCTGCCAATCAAATGTGGTTAATTTTATTCATCGAATGAGCTGAGAGTGGTTCACATTATCGAAACAGAAACGTCAACTAGAGGAGATCATCGTCATGTTTTGTTCATGTTTTGTTCATGTTTTGCTCATGTTTTGCTCATGTTTTGCTCATGTTTTGCTCATGTTTTGCTCATGTTTTTTTGTTAAAAAAAGAGAGTAAAAGATGAACTTTTTTTGTGTGTGCTGCAAATGGGAAAAATACACAAAGAAGGATAAGATGAATGGAAAGATGGAGACAAATTACACGATGAAATAAGAGGAATGTCTTGATAGGAAGTCAACAACAGAAGTGATAAGCAGTTGAAGAGACGGAGAGCTGTAACGACACACGAACACATAGGTCAGAAGTGTGATATATGTTGATGACAGCATTGATGATGAATAGCGCTCATAAAATGTTGATGACAGCATTGATGATGAATAGCGCTCATAAAATGTTGATGACAGCATTGATGATGAATAGCGCCCATAAAATGTTGATGACAGCATTGATGATGAATAGCGCCCATAAAATGTTGATGACAGCATTGATGATGAATAGCCCCCATAAAATGTTGATGACAGCATTGATGATGAATAGCCCCCATAAAATGTTGATGACAGCATTGATGATGAATAGCGCCCATACAATGTTGATGACAGCATTGATGATGAATAG
Organism: Megaustenia siamemsis; assembly: GCA_032433765.1. Taxonomy (NCBI): domain Eukaryota; kingdom Metazoa; phylum Mollusca; class Gastropoda; order Stylommatophora; family Ariophantidae; genus Megaustenia; species Megaustenia siamemsis. The sequence continues at coordinate 20,708,047 of JAVIAB010000106.1, read as the reverse complement.
CGCCCATAAAATGTTGATGACAACATTGATGATGAATAGCGCCCATAAAATGTTGATGACAACATTGATGATGAATAGCCCCCATAAAATGTTGATGACAGCATTGATGATGAATAGCGCCCATAAAATGTTGATGGCAACATTGATGATGAATAGCGCCCATAAAATGTTGATGACATCATTGATGATGAATTGCGCCCATAAAATGTTGATGACAACATTGATGATGAATAGCGCCCATAAAATGTTGATGACAACATTGATGATGAATAGCGCCCATAAAATGTTGATGACAGCATTGATGATGAATAGCCCCCATAAACTAGTTCCACTTAAAACAAAAAGTGAGACGAAACTCGCAAGTTTTGAGAAGATCGTTTTGTTGTTCTCTTGGAGTGAACGCCCCTGCGAACTCTCGGAATGTTCGGACCACACAGACATTGTTTGCTCCGACATGTCCTCGCGGAGAGCGCGCGCTAGTAGACTCACAAAATATGTCATCATCAAGTGCCATATAAACGATAGTGTTTGTCTGACTGTGTGGTTGTACTCCCTTCATTTTATTTTTCCAAAATGGTGTTTATGTACACAAGCACTCTATCAAATTCTTTATTTCATTTTTTTTAATAATTTCTTTTTTTTTCACCAAAAGTTCCAATTATGACTCTGATCTCGTGATTAGAATGAGCTTGAATTAGTCGAGGTCGTAAAGGTGAGAGAAAACAAGAAAAATCCAATGCGATGCGACAGCACTGGACACATTGTTTCAAACGTTGGACATTCTATCAACAAATTCTTATACATTTTTAACTTAAAATTTCCAACATTGAAAATAATTGTACCCCAATTTGCCCTTTAGCTTTAATTATTCACAGATAGAAAACAATCTACAGAGAGAAAACAAGCTTTAATTATACACAGAGAGAAAACAATCTACAGAGAGAAAACAATCTACAGAGAGAAAACAATCTACAGAGAGAAAACAATCTACAGAGAGAAAACAATCTACAGAGAGAAAACAATCTACAGAGAGAAAAAAAGCTTTAATTATACACAGAGAGAAAACAATCTACAGAGAGAAAACAATCTACAGAGAGAAAACAATCTACAGAGAGAAAACAATCTACAGAGAGAAAACAATCTACAGAGAGAAAACAATCTACAGAGAGAAAACAAGCTTTAATTATACACACAGAGAAAACAATCTACAGAGAGAAAACAAGCTTTAATTATACACAGAGAGAAAACAATCTACAGAGAGAAAACAATCTACAGAGAGAAAACAATCTACAGAGAGAAAACAATCTACAGAGAGAAAACAATCTACAGAGAGAAAACAATCTACAGAGAGAAAACAATCTACAGAGAGAAAACAATCTACAGAGAGAAAACAATCTACAGAGAGAAAACAATATACAGAGAGAAAACAATCTACAGAGAGAAAACAATCTACAGAGAGAAAACAATCTACAGAGAGAAAACAATCTACAGAGAGAAAACAATCTACAGAGAGAAAACAATCTACAGAGAGAAAACAATCTACAGAGAGAAAACAATCTACAGAGAGAAAACAATCTACAGAAAGAAAACAATCTACAGAGAGAAAACAATCTACAGAGAGAAAACAATCTACAGAGAGAAAACAATCTACAGAGAGAAAACAATCTACAGAGAGAAAACAATCTACAGAGAGAAAACAATCTACAGAGAGAAAACAATCTACAGAGAGAAAACAATCTACAGAGAGAAAACAATCTACAGAGAGAAAACAATCTACAGAGAGAAAACAATCTACAGAGAGAAAACAATCTACAGAGAGAAAACAATCTACAGAGAGAAAACAATCTACAGAGAGAAAACAATCTACAGAGAGAAAACAATCTACAGAGAGAAAACAATCTACAGAGAGAAAACAATCTACAGAGAGAAAACAATCTACAGAGAGAAAACAATCTACAGAGAGAAAACAATCTAACTAAAAGCTTTCCATCAGAATCGAACCCGACCCCTTGACCTCTGTAGACTAGTTCACTAATCACTGGATCCGTTCAATCTAGTCTCCCTTCAATCTAGTCTCCCTTCAATCTAGTCTCCCTTCAATCTAGTCTCCCTTCAATCTAGTCTCCCTTCAATCTAGTCTCCCTTCAATCTAGTCTCCCTTCAATCTAGTCTCCCTTCAATCTAGTCTCCCTTCAATCTAGTCTCCCTTCAATCTAGTCTCCCTTCAATCTAGTCTCCCTTCAATCTAGTCTCCCTTCAATCTAGTCTCCCTTCAATCTAGTCTCCCTTCAATCTTGGCTCCCTAAAATCTTGGCTCCAGAAAATTTCCAAATATTAGGAAGAAAAAATCATCATTTTTTGGCCATGTAATGAGAAGAGAACAGCTGGAATATATTGTAACAACTGGGAAAATCGAGGGACGAAGAGATAGAGGGAAGCAAAGAGAAACAATACCAGACAGCTTAAGAGAATGGCTTGGCAGAATGTCAACAACATAAATGATAAAGAACTGTCGAGATCGAAAGTTGTGGAGAGACATGATCTCCTACGCCAGCAGGCCCGGTACTTGATGATGATGATGATGTTATAACGATCCAGTAAATCATTTATTCTTTGGTTTGTTTGTTTGTTTCATCCAGTTATGGAAGTTACATCAATTGGTTTGTGATTAAGTTGTTTGGAACCATAAACTCGTTGCACAAAATGGTATCATAATAAATGTCACATGACAGGGATACATAATTTATGTTCTTGTTATGTTTGATTGCTTATAGATTTTTGTGAGAAATATTATACTATCCGGGAGCCGCGATAGCTCAGTGGTTAGTGAACTGGACTTCAAAGGACAAGATGTAGGGTTCGATCCCAACCGACGGCTTTCGGTTCACCCAGCCTTTAATGGGTACCTAATTTTTTTTCTGGGAAAGTAAAGCGGCTCGGGCGTAATACCGACCAAATTACCCAAAAATCATCTGCCGAATGTCTGTAAAATGTATGGTCACTAACACCATATTACCTATACGCCATTTGGCGTGACAGGGGTACTTGACTTACTATTATACTATCCCTCTTCTTGTTTGTGCAATTTCATGTCTTCATCTTCTTCCTCTGCAACGTTCACATCTAGACGTCAGTATTAGCACGAAGAAAGCAGTGGTCAGCTCTATGTTGTTGACATACCCATGCAGCTTGCTCTGGTGATGTGGCCGGTATCACGCCAGGCCGCATTTACTTCCTAGAAGAGAAAAAACAACTTTAGAATCTATTTTTGGAGACCGGGTGAACCCAGGAGTCTTGTTCTTCAGACAAAAAAAAATCGCCACTTCTGGGAATCGAACCCGGATCCTTATGATCAGGAAGCGAGCACATTGAGCCATCGAGAACCCTGTTTATAATTGTACATTTGTTTAACTTGAGCACCATATTTGTTATAATAATCTGTGAAATGTGATAAATGAAATGCTCTTTGGGAAGTTGAAATAAATTTACCATTGAGATTCTTAGTTTTCAATGTCAAAAGTGCAGTCTATTTTTTCTATTTGTATTTTGCAAGTGAAGCCACGAGGCATATAAACAATGTTCATCATGAGATATATATATCTGGTTCAGAATGGGCGGAAACCGTCGTCGTTGGACAATTAAGGTAAAGGTCGTTTAAACCACAGTATGTTTTAATAAGTCTCCTACCTCCTCTTTAGAGGGGTTGAAATTAAGATCTCTGAGCCAAGTTTTTTCATGACGACTACACTGGGCATGCGACCTGTAGTATTCAGTGTCTCCCTAACTGATAGAAAACCCTTGCTATACTCCAGGGACAGGATAAAAATCGATACGATGAATTGATTGTACATATATATAGTTTATAACTTTATACTTCCATCTTTTATTTGTTAATGATTAATGTTTATTGTGAATTCTCTGAACAGAGAATGAAATACACAGACCAGGCTACCAAATATTCCTCAATGATTAATTACACATTAACACATTAACCAAAAGTTGAACAAGTTTATAACTGAAATGCACTTTATAACATCTTCTTAATCTTCTTTCCTTCCTCATTTGCCTTTCAGCGTCGAGGGGAGATATAATTTGCGGTCTTTTGCTCTTCTGTTCGCCTCTGCTGCTGTTATGTTTCCTAGTGCTTCTAATATTCCATCGACCCATCTTTTTCGTAGTCGACCCTTTGGTCTGGTGTTCTCACAACGTTTGTTGAAGGCTCGTTGTGTTGTGTTTTGTTCTTCCTGCCTTGTCAAGTGACCAAACCATTTTGTCTGTTGTTTCCTTATATATTCTATGGCGGGGACTATTCCTAGCTTTTTTCTCAGTTCTTCATTACTGATCTTATCTCTCAGACTGTTTCCTATCATTCGTCTAACACATTTCATCTCTGTAGAGGTTATTTTCTTATTGTTCTTGCATCTAGGGTCCAGGTCTGGCATTGGCACTTTATAACAATTTCTGAATTACATTTCTTTTAATCATCTCCTTTAAGCGAGGGTGGGTAACAGAAAAAAAACATAAAATGGTTTGATCACGTGACAGACAGAAAGAAAAACACAGCACAACCAGCTTTATTAAACGTTACAAGAACAGCAAACCCAAGGGCCGACCACGAGAAAGATGGATTGATGGAATACAAGGAACACTAGGAAACATAGCAGCAGGAGAGACCAACAGAGGAACAAAGAACCGCTTTCTCACCCCACAACTATCTTTATCTTTACAACACATAGTACCATTGCTGGTGTATGTCGGGGGCAACGATAGAACCAGAGGGATAAAGGCCGCTTGGTCAAGCAGTCGCCACGACGTGTGAGACTCAGGATTTTTATTTCACCCCCGATAGAAAAAATCCGTTCTGTCTACCGCGGGCTTCGAACCCCGTACGTCATCTTTTCAGCTAGCGGAACAGTGGTTTTAGCCGCACGGCCACGCGCACCCTGAGCGTAAAATGAGGAAAGAAAGAAGCATAAGAAGGTTGATAAAAGAAAACGTGTGACGAGACTTGATACAACGGAGAGATGAACTTTTCCGACACCGGATACCGTGTCTGGGATAATGAGATGACACTTGTGATCAGGGAGAGACATGATGATGGGCACTCGTACTCTCCGGATGGGTTATTTATTTTATCTTTGTTCTTACCTGGTACATATCTCTTATCTGTGGCTCCAAATAGCTATAGCATGCATAGCGGTTACACCGTGGATCACTTCGATCAGAGGACATAACAGAGTGAATGTACTTGATGTTTCATAAACTTCCTTAAGGTTAGAGCTGCTTCATGCATGCACATACAGCCTCAATTTGACCAATTTACCTTTTATTTTTTTATTTTTTCGTTCGCCAGCTTTGACCTCTAACGAAGTCCCTAGAGACTCATCATCATCATGTGCCATACCGGTTGGCGTAGGTGATCATGTCCCTCCACAATCTTCTATCTACAGTGCATCGTATCAGTTGTGTTGTTGAAACACTAGGAACTGAATTTTGCGTGCTAATCCATTTTCCCCTGGCAGCCGTGTGCACATGGGTTCCTCGCCGCACAGGCAGATAACTCCATCTTCGGAGGTACTCATATTTTTTTCGCGTCGATGTGTAATTGACGTTTCAAGTTGGACCTCGCTGCTGAGACCAGGGGTGGCTGCCGCAGAGAGAAATCATAAATAAAAATCCCAACTGGTGCAGCCGGGATTTGAACCCACAACCTCTCTGTCCCTAGGGATGTCGTCTTGCATAGAGACCAACCAGTCCCCCGACCAATTGATTAGGGGAAAAACAGAAACAATTTGAACGGGGTAAAACAAGTTCCATATAACTCTCTTTGGTACGCGAAGACCATAACAAGGCACTTACCTGGCCATCCATTGCATGCATTCCCAGTTCCAGTAATTCTTGATGTTGTTGTACCACTGGTACTAATGCACCAGAGAATGAAGCTGTCGTTAACTCTGTCTCTTATTATTGAGACTGAAATGAAGCAAAGTCAGTCATACCAGTCTCAAACCCAGCAAAGTAAAACCCAGAAGAGAAAAGACTCATTCGTCATCATCATCATGTGCCATACCGGTTGGTGTATGCGATCATGTTCTTCCACAATCTTCTATCTACAGTGCATCGTATCAATTCTGTTGTTAACCGTATTCCTTGCCATGACATCAAGCTATCCGGTATTATCACGCTTTGTCGTCCGCGATCTCTGTTTCCTTTTATTTTGCCAGCTGTAACCAAGTATTCCAACTTTCCTCTTCTCATGATTTGCCCGAAAAATAGTGATTGTTTCTTTCTGATGTTTTTTTGTAGCTCCCTTTTAGTGTTGGCCTCTTTGAGATTTTCCTCATTGGTCTTTTTAGCTGTCCAGGGAACTTTCAGCATTCTTCTGAGAAATCCCATCTCTTTGGCCTGTAATCGTCTTTTCAGTTGATGTCTACTGTCTGTGCTTCCATAGGTCAGAATTAGTTCATTGGTTCTATATAACACCGATGAACTCTATTTCTATTGACATAGATTTGTAGACTCATTCAAGAAATAATGAATAACATGTTCGGTGTTAGAGAAGACGAAACTAGCCTTGTAGTGGATACCAGCACAATGTGACATCTCTGGAAATGAGAATGCAGAAAACCTCACAAAAGCAGGTGGGGGCCTTCAACAGACCAACTAACCCCAGAGCCTCAAAGTAATTAAAAGCAATCACGAAACGAACCAGGAAGACAGAATGGAGATCTTCTTCTCTTCCTCTTCCTTCAAAATCCCAGTGGAGCATAGGTCTTCAACAAACACTTTCCAAGCCGTTCTTTTGCTTGCCATTCTTTTAAGATTGTTCCATATCTTTCCCATCATCTTTATTTCTGCTTCTATCTGTCTTCTCCAAGAATTCCTTGGTCTTCCTCTTTTGTCTTTTCACATTGGGGATTCCAAAAAAGGGCCTGTTGTTTAATACTCTCAGTTGGCTTACGCAGAGTGTGTCCTGTCAAGCGCCATCGTCTTCGCTGCATCTCACTGGTATTTGACTGGTATATTTCCATAATTCTATGTTAGTGATTTTGTCCTGCCATTTCCATCCTTTTATTCTGCGTAAGAATCCATTAATGAAAGTCTGTATATTCATGATTGTCAATTTTGTTTTTCTCCATGTTTCACAGCCATATAATAGGACTGACTTAACATTGGAGTTGAAATTTTATATTTTTGTATTGAACCTAATTTCTTTGGACTTCCATGTGTTTCCCAGTGCAACAAAAACTCCTCTTGCTTTTGATATCCTTATTTATAGAATGGAGATCGTTATATGAAAATTAAGAGCCAGAACACGAAAACAAACTCAGAAGACGTGAACAGACGAAGATATTCAGACTCAGAACAGTTTATTGCTCAGAGCACACCTACACAAGATATGAGTCAGTCAGTTTGCAACAGGTGACGGGGGACCAGCCAAACAAACTCCAGTGCACATCCTATTGGACTTCAACTCACAAAACACTATAAGAACATAAACATGGCCCGCAGATACAATCCTGCATGATTAATTATGTGGACCTGGTGATGACCTCAAACACACAGACCTTGTTCGTGACAAGGGCTAGTCTAAATGTCTAAACGCATAGCAATAGATGATCGCCGTAGAAGATGATCTTACTGAAATACATTCTTATGTCCAAAGATAAGTTTACCAATGACACGCTAGAGTCATTATAGCAATAGATGATCACCGTAGAAGATGATCTAACTGAAATACATTCTTATGTCCAAAGATAAGTTTACCAATGACACGCTAGAGTCATTATAGCAATAGATGATCACCGTAGAAGATGATCTTACTGAAATACATTCTTATGTCCAAAGATAAGTTTACCAATGACACGCTAGAGTCATTATAGCAATAGATGATCACCGTAGAAGATGATCTTACTGAAATACATTCTTATGTCCAAAGATAAATTTACCAATGACACACTAGAGTCATTATAGCAATAGATGATCACCGTAGAAGATGATCTTACTGAAATACATTCTTATGTCCAAAGATAAATTTACCAATGACACACTAGAGTCATTATAGCAATAGATGATTGCCGTAGAAGATGATCTTACTGAAATACATTCTTATGTCCAAAGATCAGTTGACCAATGACACACTAGAGTCATTACAAATTCTTGTTATCGAGGTTGATGAAATCTAATATCTTGTCTCTCATGGCCTCAGCGATCTGAATTTGCTCTTGTTTTTTTTTTCCTGAACTGGAAGTGTACATTATGTGTTTGTTCATTCTAATGCTCTGTTATTAATTTTCCTTAAATCCTTTTCCGGCAAATATCACCATTTCCTCATAAGCTACATAATTTTCCAGCTGTAACACTGGTCTTTTTCCCTTGATAATTTTACTGACAGATACCCATGGATGTGAATCATGGACAGCAGGACAACGGACAAGAAACTTACTGCAGGGTGTAAACATGTGGTGTTACAGAAGAATGTTGAGAATACCATGGACAGCGAAGAAGAGTAATGAAAACGTTATGAAAGAGGCCAAAGCAAAAAGATAACTAATTTCCAAAATTAGGAAGAAACAATCATCATTTTTGGCCATGTAATGAGAAGAGAACAGCTGGAATATACAGTAACAACTGGAAAAATTGAGGGACGAAGAGATAGAGGGAAGCAAAGAGAAAAAATACCAGACAGCTTAAGAGAATGGCTTGGCAGAAGATTAACAACAGAAATGGTAAATAATTATCAAGATCGGATGTTGTGGAGATACATGATCCTCTACGCCAGCAGGCATGGTACTTGATGATGACGTATCTTCCCGCACATACTTTACCACCGTGTGTGTGTTTATAAATATAATATACAACCATTCTTTATTTAAGGAAACAATATTGGAAAAGGGTGTGGGGGAGGGGCAGGGATATCGTTCTTCTATATTAACTCGCTTTGTTCTACACGTCACTTCCTGCGCGTCGCAAACCCTGCATTACTCGACAAGGGGAAAGCAGTTAACCCACCAACAGAGAAATGATAACAACAATAAGAAGCTGGAAAAGTCATTGGGAATTAAAGTTATATTTTTAGAGTGTCTCGATATTTTAGCGACAACAAGAAAAATCGAAAGCTAAAGAAGAGTTGAAGTTACTTTGTACAAAAATAATTCCGTTATTTGACAAACAAAGATTAAGCAGGTTAACGAAATAGTGAAAAAAAGTGTATGAATGATATAGGACTTCTACGTCAGCACCACGTGACAAGACTTCAAATGACGATGCTAATAACAATAATTATGGGTATAAATAATTACATCCTTACTCATAGTAAACATGGTGCATTTTCAAAACAGCCACTGTAAAACGTCAGCAGACGAGGAATCGGAGAGGGAAAAAAGATATAAAAGATCAGAGTGTCTCTTGACAGCCTCCGGATGACAGGCATCTTTTGTTTCTATTCCGGTATACCGGGTAGGGAATCTGTTCCGTCTCCATTGCGTTAACCGCGCATGACGGAAGCGCTTGAGTGAAGATATAATAATCGCCCTCTTCCGGTTCTCGGTGGGGCCGTATCGATCTACAATGTCACAAGAAAGGTTTCAACGTGTGACTGAGTTAATGTCTTTGATGTGAGCACATTAGTGCATGTGCTGGATTAATCTAGCATGGATAATTACATGGTTCTTCAAGATGCTTTTTTAAAGTAATAGAAGTAATGAGACTAGGAAAACTGGTTGCAAGAGCAGCAATTATGACACTTGATCTCCCCATCATCTTATATATCTCTCTACCAACTACCTTACAACTCTACACATCTCACTTTCACAATCTACTACCGTACATCTCACGACCTATACTTCAAAACTCTACACATATCACCTTACATTCCTCAACCTACAACCGTATATCTCTCCACCTACCACCTTACATTTCTCCATGTGCCACCTTACATCTCTGCACCTATAACCATACGTCTCTACACCAACCACCGTACATTTCTACATCTACAACCTTACATCTCACCACCTATCACCTTACATCACTTTACATCTCTTCATCTACCACTCTACATCTCTCCACCAACAACCTTATATTTCTCCACCTACCACCTTACATCTCTCCACCCACCGCAATACATCTCTACAAACACCACATCACATCTCTCCAACCACCACATCACATCTCTCCACTCACCACATTACATCTCTCCACCCACCGCAATACATCTCTCCACCCACCACCTTACATCTCTCCACCCACCACATCACATCTCTCCACTCACCACATTACATCTCTCAAACCACCACATTACATCTCTCCACCCACCACATCACATCTCTCCACCCACCACATCACATCTCTCCAACCACCACATTACATCTCTCCAACCACCACCTTACATCTCTCCACCCACCACATTACATCTCTCCAAACACCACATTAGATCTCTCCACCCACCACATCACATCTCTCCACCCACCACATTACATCTCTCCACCCACCACATTACATCTCTCCAACCACCACATTACATCCATCCACCTACCACCTTACATCTCTCCACCTACACACCTTACATCTCTCGATCCACCACCTTACATCTCTCCACCCACCACCTTACATCTCTCCACCCACCACATTACATCTCTTCACCCACCACTTTACATCTCTCAACCCACCACCTTACACCTCTTCAACCACCACCTTACATCTCTCCACCCACCACATTACATCTCTCCATCCACCACATTACATCTCTCCACTCACCACATTACAAATCTACATCCACCACATTTCATCACCCACCACCTTACACCTCTTCACCCACAGTATTACATCTCTCCACCAACCACATTACATCTCTCCACTCACCACATTAAATCTCTCCACTCACCACATTACATCTCTCCACCCACCACCTTACATCTCTCCACTCACCACCTTACATCTATCCACCTACACACCTTACATCTCTCCACCCACCACATTACATCTCTCCACGCACCACCTTACATCTCTCCACCCACCACATTACATCTCTCCACGCACCACCTTACATGTCTCCACCCACCACATTACATTTTTCCACCCACCACCTTACATCTCTCCACCCACCACATTACATCTCTCCACCCACCACCTTACATCTCTCCACCCACCACCTTACATCTCTCCACCCACCACCTTACATCTCTCCACCCACCACATTACATCTCTCCACCCACCACCTTACATGTCTCCACCCACCACATTACATCTCTCCACCCACCACCTTACATGTCTCCACCCACCACATTACATCTCTCCACCCACCACCTTACATCTCTCCACCCACCACCTTACATGTCTCCACCCACCACATTACATCTCTCCACCCACCACCTTACATCTCTCCACCCACCACATTGCATCTCTCCACCCACCACCTTACATCTCTCCACCCACCACATTACATCTCTCCACCAACCACCTTACATCTCTCCACCCACCACCTTACATCTCTCCACCCACCACCTTACATCTCTCCACCCACCACCTTACATGTCTCCACCCACCACATTACATCTCTCCACCCACCACATTACATCTCTCCACCCACCACATTACATCTCTCCACCCACCACCTTACATCTCTCCACCCACCACATTGCATCTCTCCACCCACCACCTTACATCTCTCCACCCACCACATTACATCTCTCCACCCACCACATTGCATCTCTCCACCCACCACCTTACATCTCTCCACCCACCACATTACATCTCTCCACCCACCACATTACATCTCTCCACCCACCACCTTACATGTCTCCACCCACCACATTACATCTCTCCACCCACCACCTTACATCTCTCCACCCACCACATTACATCTCTCCACCCACCACATTACATCTCTCCACCCACCACATTGCATCTCTCCACCCACCACCTTACATCTCTCCACCCACCACATTGCATCTCTCCACCCACCACATTACCTCTCTCCACCCACCACCTTACATCTCTCCACCCACCACCTTACATCTCTCCACCCACCACCTTACATGTCTCCACCCACCACATTACATCTCTCCACCCACCACCTTACATCTCTCCACCCACCACATTGCATCTCTCCACCCACCACCTTACATCTCTCCACCCACCACATTGCATCTCTCCACCCACCACCTTACATCTCTCCACCCACCACATTACATCTCTCCACCCACCACCTTACATCTCTCCACCCACCACCTTACATGTCTCCACCCACCACATTACATCTCTCTACCCACCACCTTACATGTCTCCACCCACCACATTACATCTCTCCACCCACCACCTTACATGTCTCCACCCACCACATTACATGTCTCCACCCACCACCTTACATGTCGCCACCCACCACATAACATCTCTCCACCCACCACCTTACATGTCTCCACCCACCACCTTACATGTCTCCACCCACCACATTACATCTCTCTACCCACCACCTTACATGTCTCCACCCACCACATTACATCTCACCACCTTACATGTCTCCACCCACCACCTTACATGTCTCCACCCACCACATTACATCTCTCCACCCACCACCTTACATGTCTCCACCCACCACATTACATCTCTCCACCCACCACCTTACATGTCTCCACCCACCACATTACATCTCTCCACCCACCACCTTACATGTCTCCACCCACCACATTACATCTCTCCACCTACACACCTTACATCTCTCCACCTACACACCTTACATCTCTCCACCCACCACATTACATCTCTCCACCCACCACATTACATCTCTCCACCTACACACCTTACATCTCTCCACTCACCGCATTACATCTCTCCACCTACACACCTTACATCTCTCCACCCACCACATTACATCTCTCCACCTCTGTTCTCTCATTATTCTCACATCTACACACAGTAGTTCGTCCATCATCACGTCTCATATGGTAATGTGATGATTATAAAGTTACTTTAATTTTGTTGTTAAAGACAACAAAATGATATTAATATATATGGTTTTAAATAAGGATTGTGGGGCTAAATAGATTAGTGGCAGGGCTGGATTTAGATTTTAAGAAATCCAAAGCTGGATGAAACTTTGGGCCCCTCTCTCTTTACAAAATTTAACACCAGAAAGTTTCAGTTGAGAGAAAACATAGTTCCAGAAAGACATTCTGAGCATTTGTTCGGGCCCTTGGATTGCCTGGTCTGAAGTAGTAGCTTATTTAACTTTTGACAAAATGTGGTCCAGAGTATGGGAGAAAATTAGAGTGAGGTAGAGCATTAGATAGAGGGCATTAGAGAGAGAGAGAGCATTAGAGAGAAAGAGAGCATTAGAGAGAGAGAGAGCTTGAGAGGGAGAGTGAACATTAGAGAGAGAGAGCATTTGAAAGAGCATAAGAGAGAGAGAGCATTAGAGAGAGTGCATTAAAGAGAAAGCATTAGAGAGAGAACATTAGTGAGAGAGCATTACAGGGAGAGACCATTAGAGAGAGATTTAGAGAAAGCATTTGAGAGTGAGAGAGCATTAAAGAGAGAGCATTAGAGAGAGCATTAGAGACAGCATGAGAGAGAGCACATTAGAGAGAGCATGAGAGAGAGCATTAGAGAGCGTTAGAGAGAGCATTAGAGAGAAAACATTAGTGAGAGAGCATTACAGAGAGAGAACATTAGAGAGAGAATTAGAGAGAGCATTTGAGAGTGAGAGAGCATTAGAGAGAGAAGAGAGAGCATTAGAGAGAGCATTAGAGAGAGTATTAGAGAGCATTAGAGAGAGCATTAGATAGAGCATTAGAGAAAGAACATTATAGAGAGAGCATTAGAGAGAGAGCACGTTAGAAAGAGCATGAGAGAGCATCAGAGAAAGCATCAGAGAGAGCATTAGAGAGAGCATTAGAGGAGAGCATTAGAGAGAAAGAGCAGCAGAAAGAGAGCATTAGAGAATGAGCATACGAGAGAGCATAAGAGAGAGAGAATAAGAGAGAGCATTAGAGAGAGCGCATTAGAGAGAGAGCATTAGAGAGAGAACGTTAGAGAGAGCATTAGAGAGAGCATTAGAGAGTGCATTAGAGAGAGTATTAGAGAGAGCATTAGAGAGAGGGGGCAGAGAGAGAGGGGAGGGAGGGGAGGAGAGAGATGGGGGGAAGGAGAGATCGAGGGCTAGGATACCCTCATGTGTGATATATTTATTTATTTTTGAGTGAGTGTAATCGTACTAGATTTTGTAAGAAGTATTTTGTAACACTCACACACTGAGTTTGTGTTAATTCTAATGTTAGGTATTCAGGACTCATCTGAGTTATCCAACCCTTTCTCTTAGATACGAAAAGCGGAGTCGTAGTTTACTGTGTCACTTGTGCAGCTATCTCTCCCCCCCTCCCCCCCACCACCAAACCCCCCCCCTAAAAAAATTAAAAAATTAAATAAATAAAAAATCCCTCACCCTTCCTGTAGAAAAAGCTGGACTGTATTGGAATCATTCATAGACCGGCATTGAACGAAATCACGACCAAATAGAAGCTTATTTTTCTAATCAAACGATTCAAATTCCTGGTAATCGTCGGTTACTTTCTAGTCTCTAGAAAAATGGCCAACAACAATTATGACATTAAAATCTAGGATCTTAAACGCAGAGAAAATGGGACACGCGGAACAAAACTTAAGTGCATCCGCAGGAAGTCATTGGCGCATTGTTAAACTCTGCAGTTTTCATTTACAATTCTCTATTACGTAGAGGAGATTCGAACGCACAATATCAAATCGATGAATTAAATTACTTCTTTAAAACGCCTTTTGTTAATGCTAAGCAGAATTGTCCCCCTTTCATGTTACGGGGAGATAATTTGACGCGTTCACGAACACCCAGATAAAGGTCAAACCGCCCATTCTAGAAAATTTCCGGAAGTGATAAAGAAATTCTCGCATCGTGGGCAATTCTGTGGGACAAAGCTCGACTCCAGGGCTATGCGACCAGGCCAGGATGGCTAATCCATTCAACAACTGTACATGTCAGATAAATAACGTGGTCTGAAATTTATTTCAGGAACTCGGCTTCTACATTTGTGTTGGAGTCGGACAAAAGCTTTCATTGCAGTTAATTTTAAATGATTTAAATAGCAGGTCACGAAGAATGGAAAATATGTTTAATTTCAAGCAGTTTGATGTAGTGGTCGCAGTCATTCGCTAACATAATTATTCCATTTGACTTATTCATCTGTTCAGTCTACGACGTGACCGAGGCATATTTCAGTTTTCTCTGTTGTAGTTATAGTTATTCGAAGGCCCCGGTATCACTGCAAACGAATAAAAATCCATAATTGCTGAACCGACCGTGCCAGTGGAATCGTCCGAATTAACATATCATCGAATATCCAAACAAAGAAAGGCAGTTGCATTCCCAATCATAGCCGGTACAGCACTTGGAAAAAGACATAAGGAAAAGCGACACCGAAAGTGAAGACAGCTGAACTGTCCTTCGTCATACGATATCATCATTCATAGTTAGCAATCGGAATATAGAAACACTATCCGGATGAAAAGCACAGCTCAAAGTGTGCACACAGCACTAAACTCAGTAGTTCAGGCAGCAAGCCGAGCTTAGAATATGAGGAAACTGCAACAAGGAAAAATTTTCATACAGAACCTCAACGGTTCCTGTCGTCTATCCGTCATATTGACCGGAAGTCCTTTTTTCTATGTTATTTGGTTATGGAAGACACGGTATCACTGCAGACGAATTAAAATCCATAATTGCTCAACAGCCCGTGCCAGCATAAACATCCGAATTAATATCTCATCTCCCAAACAAAGAAAGGTAACTGTAGTCCCCATCGTAGCAGTCTCAGCATACGCCAATAGACATAAAGGCGATACCGCGCAGAAAGTTAACACAGCCAACTAACTGTTCCCTGTCATACGATAACATCATTCATCGTAAACAATTGGAATATCGAAACATGATCAAAACGGATGAGACACACAGCTCACGGTGTGCACAGAGCACTTAACTCAGTAGCTCCTGCAACAAGCCGGACTTGGAATATGAGGAAACTGCAACAAGGAACACTTTTCATACATGTGATGCTTTATGTTCCTTACCACGTTCAAATAAGCTCGGACCCGAGCAGACTTGTGTCGCATTCTAAGGCGCTGTAAATCAAGTAAGTAGCTCATTGAACAGACTGTTGTATCTCTGGTGCATCATTGAACTGCTCATTGGCCTTCATTCGGAACCCTTTCCAACATTGCGATCTGAATTGACAAGAAAATAAACGTCATCATCATCATCATCAAGTACCGGGCCTGCTGGCGTAGGTGACCATGTCTCTCCACAACTATCATTTCTGTTGTTGACCTTCTGCCAAGCCATTCTCTTAAGCCTTTTGTTATTTTTTCTCTTTGCTTCCCTCTATCTTTTCGTCCCTCAATTTTTCCAGTTGTTACAATTTATTCCAGTTGTTCTCTTCTCATTACATGGCCAAAAAATGATGATTGTTTCTTCCTAATATTGGAAATTAGCTCTCTTTTTGCTTCGACCTCTCTCAGAACATCTTCATTATCTTCATAGCTGTCCATGGTATTCTCAACATTCTTCTGTAAAACCACATTTCTACAGTGATTTTCTTTGTCTGTTGTCCTATTGTCCATGATTCGCATCCATATGTTAAGAGTGACTCTACATAACATTTAAGGACTCTTTTTCTTGTGTTCTATTGTCAAAAATTGATTGCATAGTATCTTCCTCATTTTTTGGAAAGCTGCTTTTGCCTGAGCCATAACGACAAAGTAAAGGTACCCAAATCGAGATCCAGTAATGAGAGCACCACAGTCTGCATGAGCGAGAATAGTAACACGATTGTTGGAGGGTCGTACTGGTCATGATCTTGATCGCGCTGACACATCTCCTTGCCTTTCGAATGACATTGCTCACTTGTTGATTCACAGAAAGGAACCTATCAAAGGCTATTCTCAAACACTTAATTGGCGCCCCCCCCCCCCCCAGCACCAGAGCTGGAAGTTGTCAGTGACTCACAACTGATGGCTTGCGCCAGGATCGGTGAACCAGAACCATCCAGACCCTGCTACACCTCTTCGTGGTGCCTCTAGAAACAGACTAACCTGTCTAGTCTGGCCAAGCGAGCAGGGATCGAAGTGGGAAGACGAACCCGGTACACAAAAAAACGTCGGCTGAAATCGGATGTGTTGGGCCGAAAGGCGCAGATATCACAGTGTTACACTGCAAACTTCAACACAACGTAACTACGTCCACTTAACGTCCTTTTAAGGGCGGATGACGAGGAGGAAGTCTACGGTTCGTATCCGTTAGAATACCTCAAATCATCGAGCGAACGCATCATCATCAACCACTTAATTGTCTGACTCCTCACGACCGTTGCACTATTGCAGCTTATCACTGTGAACGTGTCTCGAACTACTATGTTGTTTAGCGACCACCACATAACAGAAGCCTTTTCTATGTATATCTATGGAGCCGTTAGCTCAGTGGTTAATGAACTGGAGAACTAAGGTCAAAAGGCCGGGTTCGATCCTGATCGGCGGTTTCCATGTTCATCATCATCATCATTGAGTGCCGTCTCCGCAACGAAGGTTGGCTACCATGGAGCGCCATTCTGCTCTATCTCTTGCTTTGATGGTGCAGGTTGTCATCGGTTGATTTGTCCATCTTTTGATGTTACTCGTCCATGTTAATCTTGATCTGCCTCTGCCTCTTTTACCTTGTATTTTCCCCTCCAGGATTACTTTCAGTAGGCTGTTGTGTCTTTTAACATGGCCTAATAATCGCATTTGTCTTGTTCTAAGTTTCCATGTTCACCCAGCCATAACTGTGTTACGGATTTTTTTTTCTGGGAATACGTCAGAACTGGCGTGATGTTGACCACAATGCCTTAAAAATGATGTTCTCAGAGCCTATTTAAACAAAAAATAATGACACTAACATCATGTTCACCATACACCTCAATGCCTTTACTTTAGTATCCATGATTGGTTTTGTGTGTTGAGAACCAAGGTTGCTAGTACCCAATATATTTGTGGAGAAACGATAATGTGAGATTGATTTCTATTTAAGGAGGGTACAGAAAGGGATTTCTCGACTTTGGATAATCATTCAGGTCTGGTCACATGTTGTTAGTGTTAGATGAGGAAGCACGTGACTGATGGCGTACGCGGGTGGGTTTATTAACAATGAGTTGACCCTGCATTTACAATATGTCAAGGTCAAGCTCCAGTGTCAGGAAAAAGTCAGTCTTGGGTACGAAGGTGCAGAAGAGGGTACCGTGGATTAAAAGTGAGATGGAATCCGATTAAAGTGCATCGTGTAGTGAAGAGGGGTGGGATCCGATTAAAGTGCATCGTGTAGTGAAGAGAGATGGGATCCGATTAAAGTGCATCATGTAGTGAAGAGAGATGGGATCCGATTAAAGTGCATCATGTAACGAAGGGAGATTGGACCCGATGAAAGTGCATCATGTAGTGAAGAGAGATGGGATCCGATTAAAGTGCATCATGTAACGAAGGGAGATGGGATCCGATTAAAGTGCATCGTGTAGTGAAGAGAGATGGGATCCGATTAAAGTGCATCGTGTAGTGAAGAGAGATAGGACCCGATTAAAGTGCATCGTGTAGTGAAGAGAGATGGGATCCGATTAAAGTGCATCGTGTAGCGAAGAGAGATAGGACCCGATTAAAGTGCATCGTGTAGTGAAGAGAGATGGGATCCGATTAAAGTGCATCGTGTAGTGAAGAGAGATGGGATCCGATTAAAGTACATCGTGTAGCGAAGAGAGACGGGACCCGATTAAAGTACATCGTGTAGCGAAGAGAGATGGGATCCGATTAAAGTTCAACGTTCAACAAAGAGACATGGGATCTACTTTAAGTGCATCGTGCAGCGAAGATGAACAGGATCCACTCTGTAGACTGTTAAACATGCACACTTTTCAGAAAAAGATGAACGGACTCCAGTTTGGAAAGTATCCCTCGTTAACTTGATTATTTTCAAATCGCTGTAATTTGTCAAAGAAGTAAATTTATCATTTACGTTAACATGCAATGAAGAAGACATGATTCGTCAGAGTAATACATTTAACAGATTATGTAATATAAAGTTATTTTATATTTAATTTTAATTATTTAATATGTTACTTAATATCTTATGCAATAAATCTATGTCAATAAAAATGAGAAAGAGAGTTCATCGGTGCTATATAGAACCAGTTCTGACCTATGGAAGCGAATCATGGACAGTAGACAAACAGATGAAAAGACGATTAGAGGCCACAGAGATGGGATTTCTCAGAAGAATGTTGAAAGTTCCCTGGACAGCTAAAAAGACCAATGAGGAAGTTCTCAAAGAGGCCAACACAAAAAGGGAGCTCTTAAAAAACGTCAGAAAGAAGCAATCACCATTTTTCGGGCACATCATGAGAAGAGGATAGTTGGAATACATGGTTACAACTGGCAAAATAAAAGGAAAGAGAGATCGCGGGCGACAAAGAGAGAAAATACTGGATAGCTTGGTGTCATGGCATGGAAAACAGTCAACAACAAAACTGATACGATGCACTGTAAATAGAAGATTGTGTAGGGACATGATCACCTACGCCAACCGGTATGGCACACGATGATGAATATGTTACTTGCTGAAGTAAACCATTATTGCTGTTAATGATCAGTTTTTATTTATTCGATTAGACCGAGGTGTGAGCAAGCTCATTGACAATCAGTAGACTAGAAATTGACGATCACATATTAGCTGCTTAAGCTGGCACTGAGTGTGGCCTTACTTTGGATAAAGAGGACATCGCCAAATGTGTTCTTTATTCCTTGAGAGAAGAGGAGGAGATTGGGTGGAACAATGATGTATATATTGAGAGACTGAAGAGTCCAAAGGAGGAAAAGTGATCTGGTAGTTACGGAGCAGTAAAAAAGTAAAGAGTCCTGTCGCGCAAAGTGGTGTATAGGGAATATGATGTTATTGACCATAGTTTTTACAGACCTTCTGTAAATGATTGTTTGGGGTAATGTGGTCGGTATTACGCCCGAACCGCTTTACTTTCTCCAGAAAAAAAATCAGGTACCTATTTAAGGCTGGTTGAACCCGGCAGCCGTCGATCAGGATCCAACGCAACCTCTTGTTCGACCCGGAGTGCTTGGACGGAAAAGCAGATGTTTGTCAACACCTTACATGAACAATCAGTCTACACACGCCTCGAGAATTCATTAGGCGGGCAGTGGAGCGGGTATGGTGATGTCCCGATTGCAATGAAACTGATTCAATGATGATAATACCGACCATCTCTAAACCGACTGTACGCTCGTAATGAAGGGAGAAATGGTTTTGTTCGTGAATTTGCAGCCCTGGTGCCACTCCCGTATCTTCATGTTAGTCAGGAGGAGATGTTGCCTAGTTTAGGAGACCTGTAAGGAGACCTATAAGGTGACCTATAAGGTGACCTATAAGGAGACCTATAAGGTGACCTATAAGGAGACCTATAAGGTGACCTATAAGAGACCTATAAGGAGACCTATAAGGTGACCTATAAGGAGACCTATAAGGAGACCTATAAGGAGACCTATAAGGTGACCTATAAGGTGACCTATAAGGAGACCTATAAGGAGACCTATAAGGAGACCTATAAGGTGACCTATAAGGTGACCTATAAGGAGACCTATAAGGAGACCTATAAGGAGACCTATAAGGAGACCTATAAGGTGACCTATAAGGAGACCTATAAGGTGACCTATAAGGTGACCTATAAGGAGACCTATAAGGAGACCTATAAGGAGACCTATAAGGAGACCTATAAGGAGACCTATAAGGAGACCTATAAGGTGACCTATAAGGTGACCTATAAGGAGACCTATAAGGAGACCTATAAGGAGACCTATAAGGAGACCTATAAGGTGACCTATAAGGTGACCTATAAGGAGACCTATAAGGTGACCTATAAGGAGACCTATAAGGTGACCTATAAGGAGACCTATAAGGAGACCTATAAGGTGACCTATAAGGAGACCTATAAGGAGACCTATAAGGAGACCTATAAGGTGACCTATAAGGAGACCTATAAGGTGACCTATAAGGAGACCTATAAGGAGACCTATAAGGAGACCTATAAGGTAACCTATAAGGTGACCTATAAGGAGACCTATAAGGAGACCTATAAGGAGACCTATAAGGAGACCTATAAGGTGACCTATAAGGTAACCTATAAGGAGACCTATAAGGTGACCTATAAGGTAACCTATAAGGAGACCTATAAGGAGACCTATAAGGTGACCTATAAGGTGACCTATAAGGTGACCTATAAGGTAACCTATAAGGTGACCTATAAGGTGACCTATAAGGAGACCTATAAGGAGACCTATAAGGAGACCTATAAGGTGACCTATAAGGAGACCTATAAGGTGACCTATAAGGTAACCTATAAGGAGATCTATAAGGTGACCTATAAGGAGACCTATAAGGAGACCTATAAGGAGACCTATAAGGTGACCTATAAGGAGACCTATAAGGTGACCTATAAGGTAACCTATAAGGAGATCTATAAGGTGACCTATAAGGAGACCTATAAGGTGACCTATAAGGAGACCTATAAGGTGACCTATAAGGAGACCTATAAGGAGAGCGGAGGTAGATTTGTGAACCAGTTTATCGTTTCACACTTCGTTGTTGCTGAGGAGGAAATCTAAGCGCTTATGGACTGTTGTTCGATAAACGATGAGGAGAATCCGACGAATAAGACTACCACTAACACTAGATTAGAACTTCAAGATGATAACTCAAAGATGTGTTAATTGATAACTACTGTATGTAAGAATTGAATCAGATTGGATCGAGTTTGAATCATTGTAAAGCGACAATGAATAATAACCCATCTGTCAGTTTGAAATCATCTCAATAAACCAGCGGAAGACAAATGAAAGCTACCGTTTTATACCTCCAATGATCATGACGCATCACGACATTTTAAGAAAACTAACTGCAGTGACTGAAAACAGGGGAATCACGGGGTTGTATACGCCAGCATGCACGACACTTGATGAAGATGTTGATGGAGAAACATAAAGAACAATATAAACGATACTATCGTATTGGCAATGCACCAAAGAAACGTTTGACTTGTTACTTACATACTAAAAACACATGTAAAACAGACATTTGCAATGAGAACAATACGCTACGGAAATAGTTCTAGAACCAACATCTGCTAAAGACAGAGAAACTGGATCGCAAGGTGTGAAACAGAATGCAACAATCCGCTACTAAGTGCAGGAGGTAGAGCAGAAATATAATTTCAGAACATTTACATCAACAAAATTGACAAAACACGAAGCTGAGGAAACCTTAACATATAAGATAGAAAGTAGACAACACCAAAAAGAAGAATGCTAGCTCAAGTTAAAGCAATCTTCCAGTGAATGAAAAACATATTAACAAAGTCGTTCCTGATTGTGCAAGAAAGAAAGAAAGTTTTACAGTTCTTTAAAGACCAAAAATGTCAATATGAATGTGTGCAGTGTATCTGGGGAAACGATAATCGAACGCAACTAATCGGTAATACTAGAAAAGATGAGAAAACTAAGTTTTTGCAAGTTAGAATTTGTACCCCTCTCTGCAGGAAATGTTGATCCTGGTGCGATGAATGTACATACACTGATATAAAACAGCCTGCTGCTGGCAAATTTGAGGGGAATGATGTTGTTAAGTACAATGATGAGCCTGTGCTGCGAGGTAAGAAACAAGGATGGGATTGTCATTGATAACAGAAGAATGGAGTTTGTCATGCAATGACTGACTTCTAGTTTGAGAATGGAGATTGAGACATTGACTTCTAGTTTGAGAATGGAGATTGAGACATTGACTTCTAGTTTGAGAATGGAGATTGAGACATTGACTTCTAGTTTGAGAATGGAGATTGAGACGTTGACTTCTAGTTTGAGAATGGAGATTGAGACATTGACTTCTAGTTTGAGAATGGAGATTGAGGCATTGACTTCTAGTTTGAGAATGGAGATTGAGGTATTGACTTCTAGTTTGAGAATGGAGATTGAGACATTGACTTCTAGTTTGAGAATGGAGATTGAGACGTTGACTTCTAGTTTGAGAATGGAGATTGAGACATTGACTTCTAGTTTGAGAATAGAGATTGAGACATTGACTTCTAGTTTGAGAATGGAGATTGAGGCACCGACTTCTAGTTTGAGAATGGAGATTGAGGTATTGACTTCTAGTTTGAGAATGGAGATTGAGACATTGACTTCTAGTTTGAGAATAGAGATTGAGACATTGACTTCTAGTTTGAGAATGGAGATTGAGGCATTGACTTCTAGTTTGAGAATGGAGATTGAGGTATTGACTTCTAGTTTGAGAATGGAGATTGAGACATTGACTTCTAGTTTGAGAATGGAGATTGAGACGTTGACTTCCTAGTTTGAGAATGGAGATTGAGACATTGACTTCTAGTTTGAGAATAGAGATTGAGACATTGACTTCTAGTTTGAGAATGGAGATTGAGGCATTGACTTCTAATTTGAGAATGGAGATTGAGGCATTGACTTCTAGTTTGAGAATGGAGATTGAGGCACCGACTTCTAGTTTGAGAATGGAGATTGAGGCATTGACTTCTAGTTTGAGAATGGAGATTGAGACATTGACTTCTAGTTTGAGAATGGAGATTGAGACATTGACTTCTAGTTTGAGAATGGAGATTGAGGCATTGACTTCTAATTTGAGAATGGAGATTGAGGCATTGACTTCTAGTTTGAGAATGGTTATTGAGGCAATGATTTCTAGTTTGAGAATGGAGATTGAGGCATTGACTTCTAGTTTGAGAATGGAGATTGAGGCATTGATTTGTAGTTTGGGAATGGGGATTGAGGCATTGGCTTCTAGTTTGAGAATGGAGAATGAGGCACCGACTTCTAGTTTGAGAAGGGAGATTGAGGCATTGGCTTCTAGTTTGAGAATGGAGATTGAGACATTGACTTCTAGTCTGAGAATGGTATTGAGGCATTGACTTCTAGTTTGAGAATGGAGATTGAGGCATTGACTTCTAGTTTGAGAATGGAGATTGAGGCATTGACTTCTAGTTTGAGAATGGAGATTGAGGCATTGACTTCTAGTTTGTGAATGGAGATTAAGGCATTGACTTCTAGTTTGTGAATGGAGATTGAGGCATTGACTTCTAATTTGAGAATGGAGATTGAGGCATTGACTTCTAGATTGAGAATGGAGATTGTGGCACTGACTTCTAGTTTGAGAATGGAGATTGAGGCATTAACTTCTAGTTTGAGAATGGAGATTGAGGCATTGACTTCTAGTTTGAGAATGGAGATTGAGGCTCCGACTACTAGTTTGAGAATGGAGATTGAGGCACCGACTTCTAGTTTGAGAATGGAGATTGAGGCACCGACTTCTAGTTTGAGAATGGAGATTGAGGCACCGACTTCTAGTTTGAGAATGGAGATTGAGGCATTGACTTCTAGTTTGAAAATGGAGGTTGAGCATTGACTTCTAGTTTGAGAATGGAGAATGAGGCATTGATTTCTAGATTGAGAATGGAGATTGAGGCACCGACTTCTAGTTTGAGAATGGAGATTGAGGCAACGACTTCTAGTTTGAGAATAGAGATTGAAGCAATGACTTCTAGTTTGAGAATGGAGATTGAGGCATTGACTTCTAGTTTGAGAATGGAGATTGAGGCATTGACTTCTAGTTTGAGAATGGAGAATGAGGCATTGACTTCTAGTTTGAGAATGGAGATTGAGGCACCGACTTCTAGTTTGAGAATGGAGATTGAGGCATTGACTTCTAGTTTGAGAATGGAGATTGAGGCACCGACTTCTAGTTTGAGAATGGAGATTGAGGCACCGACTTCTAGTTTGAGAATGGAGATTGAGACATTGACTTCTAGTTTGAGAATGGAGATTGAGGCATTGACTTCTAATTTGAGAATGGAGATTGAGGCATTGACTTCTAGTTTGAGAATGGATATTGAGGCATTGACTTCTAGTTTGAGAATGGAGAATGAGGCATTGACTTCTAGTTTGAGAATGGAGATTGAGGCACCGACTTCTAGTTTGAGAATGGAGATTGAGGCATTGACTTCTAGTTTGAGAATGGAGATTGAGGCACCGACTTCTAGTTTGAGAATGGAGATTGAGGCACCGACTTCTAGTTTGAGAAAGGAGATTGAAGCAACGACTTCTAGTTTGAGAAATGAGATTGAAGCAATGTTCTTCTCAGTGTTTCTCTGGGTCGGCCTCTTTTCCTCCTACTTGTTGTTTCCCACTTGAGGGCTTGCTTTGCTATTCGGTTATTATCTCTTCTCACCACATGTCCAACATATGACTTTCGTCTTTTCTTGATTAATGATGATATTAGTGGTACATCGCAATTACACCAGCATATGTTGGTTGTGTCTAGACATTATACGTCCGTGCTTTGCTACTGCCTTCTGATGGTAAGAGGACGGTAATCCCACGAGTCAAATATAACCAACTGGTATATAGTCAAATACCAGTGGATAAAGAGATACATCGAAGATGATGGCACTGGATAGGACACACACTGCGGAAGCCAACTGAGAGTATTACACAACAGGCCCTTTTTTTGGAATCCCCAGGGGAAAGGACAAAGAGGAAGACCAAGGAATTCATGGAGAAGACATATAGAAGCAGAGATGAAAAAGATGGAGAAGACATGGAATTATTTTAAAAGAATGACAAGAAACAGAACGACTTGGAAAGTGTTTGTTGAAGACCTATGCTCCACAGGGAGAAAGGTAGAAGATGAATCCCACTATTCAAGTCGTAATTTCTGAAAGAAAAAAAGAAAAAAAAATCTCGCTCAGAGGGTAAAGGTAAAGTAAAGGTAAAGGTAAAGGTAAAGTAAATGTAAATGTAAAGTACGAGACTTGAATCGGCGTCTTAGCACGCGAGTTTCCACCCATATGTGCTCGGCTGCCTATCCAGAAATGTTCGGAGACTTCTGGATAGTGTCGCTTCAAGCATCGAAACTCACAATGAAATACGGCATTCCTCACCTTCCCAGAGTACTACCCTAGTACCCAATTCTGGTAGCGACTGGGCCGACCGTGGGGGGAGGGGGGGGATTATTTTCCCAACCACGAGTACAACTTACACTGCTTCCAGCGGGAATCGAACACGGGTTGTCCGAACGTCGTAGCCCAATCGGGTGGTTTTCCCAACTAGGCTACAGAGGCTCCCAAAGGCTCATGGGGTTTCGATCTCCAGACCTCGTGGTTGTGTGACCAACTTCATTACCTCTATACCAAGGACTCCTACATTACACTATAAGGTAATAACAAATAAGACCTATAGACATACGGTGAGTCCAGTATGTGTCCTGACGTACACAATAGTGTGAGAACCGCTACAGCTTTAGAGACCTTAGATTAGGCACTAAAAGCATGCGTGAAAGAAAAGATGGGCGTCTGGTTGTTCAAACGAAAGTGTTAGTGTTATTTAATGCTGGGTCTCTCACAGTTTTCTCATTGCAACCAGGACAAGATGAAAGGAAGTAAACAACAACGTGAGGCGATTGCACAATTCTGATTTAAGATTGTATAGTCAGGGCACACTTGTTTTTGTTTTTTTTAACAAAGAGAGAAAATCCTTTTTTTGTGTGTGGAGAAAAGTGAGTCTTATTTTTTAATGACAGGAAAAATAATATAAAGGGAGAAAATCTATGTTATATTTGAAGAAAAGCGGGTATTTCTCCTGCTAAGGAGGGACTATATATATATATATATATATATATATATATATATATATATATATATATATATATATATATATATATATATATATATATAACTGAATATAAGGAAAATAGACAAAGAAAATATGAATAGCAAAAAACAATTTTAATGCCATGAAAAATATACTAAATTCAAGACAAATAACACCAGGGCTAAAACTAAGAATAACAAAATGTTATATCTTCTCAACATTCATGTTATTGTTATTGGTTATGGAAGGCCCCGGTATCACAGCAAACGAATTAAAATCCATAATTGCTCAACCGCCCGTGCCAGTGGAATCATCCGAATTACTAACTCATCTCCCAAACAAAGAAAGGTAACTGTAGTCCCCATCGTAGCAGTCTCAGCACACGCCAAAAGACGACATAAAGCGAAATCGCGCAGAAACTGAACACAGCCAACTTTTCCCTGTCATACGATATCATCATTCATCTTAAACAAGCGGGATATCGAAGCAGGATCAAAACGGATGAGACACACAGCTCACGGTGTGCACAGAGCACTTAACTTAGTAGCTCCTGCAACAAGCCTGACTTGGAATATGAGGAAACTGCAAGAAGGAACACTTTTCAGACATAGCCTTCAATGGTTCCTGCCGCCTATCCACCATATACCATGAGAGTTCACGTCCTCCCGAAAATGATGATCGTCATAGCACTTGATGATGTTAGGCCGTCATTGATGACTCCAATTCCAAACATATAGACACACAGTGGTGGTAAATTATCATTTCCAATCCAACAGATGCCACATGACCTGAGTAGTATATCAGGAAGGATTTGACCCGTATTTGGACCGTAAATTAACAAAGATATATAGTGTGGTGCGCGGCGCACCACATGTACATGAGAGACAGGGGGAGTTAACCGTGACATTTCGTGTCGGGATGTTGACCTCTAGTCCCAGTGACCCCGGAAGTGACCTGTTTATGTCTGGTGTGTCCTGGCTTTGGAGTTCTTGATCGTTAGTGATAGGTTAGTAGATTATACAACATCAATGAAAAACAATCAATATAAAACAGAAGACAAAGATATATTTTATTCTTTTATTATCTCAATAGGTGTATAACATATTTGTATATCAGGAAGGATTTGACCCGTATTTGGACCGTAAATTAACAAAGATATATAGTGTGGTGCGCGGCGCACCACATGTACATGAGAGACAGGGGGAGTTAACCGTGACATTTCGTGTCGGGATGTTGACCTCTAGTCCCAGTGACCCCGGAAGTGACCTGTTTATGTCTGGTGTGTCCTGGCTTTGGAGTTCTTGATCGTTAGTGATAGGTTAGTAGATTATACAACATCAATGAAAAACAATCAATATAAAACAGAAGACAAAGATATATTTTATTCTTTTATTATCTCAATAGGTGTATAACATACATTGATATTATATAACATTACAAAAATATTCAGTATAGTGAGTCAATATATAGTACATGGATAACATTTATTTATAGATAGGTAGTTGGGTGTCTGCTTAGCTATGTGTCATCGATGAACCATAAGGGGTGAAACTGTTAGAGGTTGCTGGGTAGTCTAAGCTGGTAGTGTAAAGAGTTAAATATCTAAAGGCGTAGTCGAGAAGTTATCATCAGCTACCTTTCTTTTTATATAGAAGTAGGAAAGAGCATTTCTTGTTTGACTGTAGGAAAATATGGAATTATTTAAGACTTTGAAACCTACATTTTTCCCACCCTTGGCCTTTTGCGTGGCGAGAACCTCTAAAAACATATCTTTATCTAATTTGTTGTGTTGCTTGCTTAACCCTTTACAACTGATTTTATCGTAATCCCCACTACAATGGTACGTCTTACTACATAAGCTAACAAGAGCTGTCCCTTCGTACTCTAGTTTAAAAAGCCCAGGCGTTCGTTTGGTGTACGCTTTAATACCCTTACAGTTTATACATTCTGTTTTGCTAGTATGTTCATCGCAGCAATGGGTGTATGGAGGTCGCCTAGTGTGTAATAAGGGCTGTATAGGGGTCGGCTAGTATGTCGTGATGGGTGTACGGAGGTCGTCTAGTGTGTCATATCGGGTGTATAGAGGGCGTTTAGTGTGTCATGATGGTTGTATAGGGGTCGTCTAGTGTGCCGTGATGGGTGTACGGAGGTCGTCTAGTGTGTCATGATGGTTGTATAGGGGTCGTCTAGTGTGCCGTGATGGGTGTACGGAGGTCGTCTAGTGTGTCATATTGGGTGTATAGAGGGCGTTTAGTGTGTCATGATGGTTGTATAGGGATCGTCTAGTGTGTCATGATGGTTGTATAGGGGTCGTCTAGTGTGCCGTGATGGGTCAATGGAGGTCGGCTAGTATGTCGTGATGGGTGTACGGAGGTCGTCTAGTGTGTCATATTGGGTGTATAGAGGGCGTTTAGTGTGTCATGATGGTTGTATAGGGGTCGTCTAGTGTGTCATGATGGTTGTATAGGGGTCGTCTAGTGTGCCATGATGGGTACATGGAGGTCGGCTAGTATGTCGTGATGGGTGTACGGAGGTCGTCTAGTGGGGTATGATGGTTGTATGGAGGTCGTCTAGTGTGTCATATCGGGTGTATAGAGGGCGTCTAGTGTGTCATGATGGGTGTATGTAGGTCGTTTAGTGTATCGTGAGGGGTGTATGGAGGTCGTCTACTGTGTCGTGAGGGGTGTATGGAGGTCATCTGGTGTGGTATGTGGGGTGTATGGAGGTCATCTAGTGTGATATAAGGCTGTATGCCGGGCGTCTAGTGTGGCATGAGGGCTGTATGGCGGTTGTCTGGTATATCATACTTTAATCAACCAATAAGAAAAATGAAGGAACATTACATTCAACATTACTTATCTTAACTACTTTACATCAATACAGTTGAATAACGTGTTATCGTTAAGTATTACCATACTTTAAGAGAAAACATTCAAACTGACAGTATAAAATATAGTCTCAATCATCTACACTGAATATAACCTATTATCGATAACCCTTAACATACTTTAAGAGAAAACAAGCCAACTTACGGTGCAAAACTCCGCTAGACTGAAGTGTAGTATGACCTTCCTTGAATCAATCAAACTTATAACGCCGTCTAGTTTAAATATAGCCTGGTAAGAAATGAATAAATTAGCCAATCAGCGAGTGACTATGCCAACATCGACTGATACCTGGATCAACCAATCAGAGAAGAGTATTAGTATAGGAGGCGGAGCAAAGAAATAACTGACAGGTGGATTAACCAATCAGAGAAGTGCGTTAGCCCAAGCGTAGGTAGTGGCTGTCGGGTCAGCAGTGGGGGAAAAATGTTGGGTGGTGGATTACTTGAACTCGTTTTGACCCCTGAGGCAATTCCAGAAGAGTTCTATGACCTCATTTTGACCGCTGAAGGCTTTAATACCAATGTTTTCCACTTCAACGAACGACATACATCATTAAAGGTGATTACTTCAGCTCTTAGACTTTGGAGTTCCATATCTTTATCACTTGATTGAATGACAGACAACAGTAAAGATGATCATTTCAGGTAAGAAAACTTAGTTCCAAACCCTAAAATTTCTACTCATAGTCACAAACTTTGATGCAAAACCCTAACAATTTAGTCCCAAAGTGATACTAGTTCGACACGACAGTCGTAAATGTTATATGCAAAGTCCAAAAGTTTGTCAAAAAGATAACCTAAACTCAAAATAGTTAGACACAAAGCCCAACAATTTATAGGCAAAGTCCAAAAAGTTACGCCAAAAGACAACTAATGTAACACTTAACCCCAAAATTTCGTCTCATAACCAAACAGTTGAACTCAAAACCCTAAAAATTTAGTCCCAAAGTGATACTAGTTCGACACAAAAGTCGTAAATGTTATATACAAAGGCCAAAACTTTGTCAAAAAGACAACCCAAACTCAGAATAGTTAGACACGAAAGTCATAAATGTTATATGCAAAGTCCAAAATTTTGTCAAAAAGACAACCCAAACTCAGAATATTTAGACACAAAAGACCAAATAGTTACATTCAAAGTCCAAAAGTTTGTCAAAAAGACAACCCAAACTCAAAAGTTTGTCAAAAAGACAACCCAAACTCAAAATAGTTAGACATGAAAGGTCAAAAAGGTATACTCAAAGTCCAAAATGTTACTTCAAAAGACAACTAATATAACAACAAGCCCCAAAACTTCGTCTCATAACCAAAAAGTTGAACTCAAAACCCTAAAAAGTGTCCACTTATCAACCAAAGTCTTTAATACAGCTGAGAAAACCCTAATAAATAATTACAATTTACTAAAAATGTTGCCCTTGATGATAGTTGCGACTGTGTCTAAATCATTATTGAAAATATTCATAGAACTCTAGTAAAAACCAAGCACACTAAAACACCACATTGAAAGAATGAACTTAAAGTTCACGCCCCTGTCACAACTCTGCTAAGAAAAGTACTGCGAAGCATGAAAGTTATGTCCCCTGCTATAACTCTACTAAACGAAAGTATTACCAAACACGTAGGTTACACTCCTACCATAACCCACTAAGAAAAACAAGATTTTGCTTAAAATACCACATTTATGATTGTTACGCCCCTTGTCCCTTTATGAGGGGACGCCCATGAAACTGTTAGAAATAGTAAATTTAACCTAGTGGCATACCCCAGATGTTATATTAGACATCCCCGTATCAAAAATTTAATTAAAACTCACTTTTAGGGTTGTTACGCCCCTTGACCCTTTATGAGGGGACGCCCATGAAACTGTTTAAAATAGTAAATTTAACAGCTAGACATACCCTAAACTTTATATTAACCATCTCCGTATCAAGAATTTACATAAAAACAACGTTTGAAATTACTACCCCTGTACCCATTTTTGGCGGTTACGCCCATGAAACTGTTAAAAATAGTAAATTTAACCTCTAGACATACCCCAAACTTTATATTAAGCATCCCATATCAAGAATTTACATAAAAACCACTTTTGAAATTACTATCCCTGTACCCATTTTTGATGGTTACGCCCATGAAACTGTTAAAAATAGTCAATTTAACATCTAGACATACCACAAACTTTATATTAGCATCTCCGTATCAAGAATTTACATAAAAACAACTTTTGAAATTACTACCCCTGTACCAATTTTTGGCGGTTACGCCCATGAAATCGATAAAAAATTGAAATTTAACACCTAGACATACCCCAAACTTCATTTTAGTCATCCCTGTATCAAGAATTTACATAAAAACAACTTTTGAAATTACTACCCCTGTACCAATTTTTGGCGGTTACGCCCATGAAATCGATAAAAAATTGAAATTTAACACCTAGACATACCCCAAACTTTATATTAAGCATCCCCATATCAAGAATTTACATAAAAACAACTTTTGAAATTACTACCCCAGTACCCATTTTTGGCGGTTACGCCCATGAAATCGATAAAAAATTGAAATTTAACACCTAGACATACCCCAAACTTCATTTTAGTCGTCCCTGTATCAAGAATTTACATAAAAACAACTTTTGAAATTACTACCCCTGTACCCATTTTTGACGGTTACGCCCATGAAACTGTTAGAAATAGTAAATTTACACTCTAGGGTTACTCCAAACTTTACATTAAACATCCCCGTAGCAAGAATTTACATAAAAACAACTTTTGAAATTACTACCCCAGTACCCATTTTTGGCGGTTACGCCCATGAAACTGTTAAAAATAGTCAATATAACACCTAGACATATCCCAAACTTTATATTAAGCATCCCCATATCAAGAAGTTACATAAAAACAACTTTTAAATTACTACCCCTGTACCCATTTTTGGCGGTTACGCCCATGAAATCGATAAAAAAATTGAAGTTTAACCTATTGGCATACATCAAACATAATATGTGACACGCCCATGTATCAAATTTGCCTAAAAAATCAACCAAAAATTAGTAGTATATATTCAGTGATAGGACCGTGGAAAGTATTTCTATCTGCAGCCAAATCGCTGCAGCCGTGTTGTTTTTTCTTATATAAATAGTCTACCTGCAGTTGGAAGCACATTTTTTCCTTATATGAGAGTCTTCATTTTTTCTTATATGAGAGTCTACCCGGTCAATCACTAGATATATACTACTAATTTTTGGTTGATTTTTTAGGCAAATTTGATACATGGGCGTGTCACATATTATGTTTGATGTATGCCAATAGGTTAAACTTCAATTTTTTTATCGATTTCATGGGCGTAACCGCCAAAAATTGGTACAGGGGTAGTAATTTAAAAGTTGTTTTTATGTAACTTCTTGATATGGGGATGCTTAATATAAAGTTTGGGATATGTCTAGGTGTTATATTGACTATTTTTAACAGTTTCATGGGCGTAACCGCCAAAAATGGGTACTGGGGTAGTAATTTCAAAAGTTGTTTTTATGTAAATTCTTGCTACGGGGATGCTTAATATAAAGTTTGGGGTATGTCTAGGTGTTAAATTTCAATTTTTTATCGATTTCATGGGCGTAACCGCCAAAAATGGGTACTGGGGTAGTAATTTCAAAAGTTGTTTTTATGTAAATTCTTGATATGGGGATGCTTAATATAAAGTTTGGGGTATTTCTAGGTGTTAAATTTCAATTTTTTATCGATTTCATGGGCGTAACCGCCAAAAATTGGTACAGGGGTAGTAATTTCAAAAGTTGTTTTTATGTAAATTCTTGATACAGGGATGACTAAAATGAAGTTTGGGGTATGTCTAGGTGTTAAATTTCAATTTTTTATCGATTTCATGGGCGTAACCGCCAAAAATTGGTACAGGGGTAGTAATTTCAAAAGTTGTTTTTATGTAAATTCTTGATACGGAGATGCTTAATATAAAGTTTGTGGTATGTCTAGATGTTAAATTGACTATTTTTAACAGTTTCATGGGCGTAACCATCAAAAATGGGTACAGGGATAGTAATTTCAAAAGTGGTTTTTATGTAAATTCTTGATATGGGATGCTTAATATAAAGTTTGGGGTATGTCTAGAGGTTAAATTTACTATTTTTAACAGTTTCATGGGCGTAACCGCCAAAAATGGGTACAGGGGTAGTAATTTCAAACGTTGTTTTTATGTAAATTCTTGATACGGAGATGGTTAATATAAAGTTTAGGGTATGTCTAGCTGTTAAATTTACTATTTTAAACAGTTTCATGGGCGTCCCCTCATAAAGGGTCAAGGGGCGTAACAACCCTAAAAGTGAGTTTTAATTAAATTTTTGATACGGGGATGTCTAATATAACATCTGGGGTATGCCACTAGGTTAAATTTACTATTTCTAACAGTTTCATGGGCGTCCCCTCATAAAGGGACAAGGGGCGTAACAATCATAAATGTGGTATTTTAAGCAAAATCTTGTTTTTCTTAGTGGGTTATGGTAGGAGTGTAACCTACGTGTTTGGTAATACTTTCGTTTAGTAGAGTTATAGCAGGGGACATAACTTTCATGCTTCGCAGTACTTTTCTTAGCAGAGTTGTGACAGGGGCGTGAACTTTAAGTTCATTCTTTCAATGTGGTGTTTTAGTGTGCTTGGTTTTTACTAGAGTTCTATGAATATTTTCAATAATGATTTAGACACAGTCGCAACTATCATCAAGGGCAACATTTTTAGTAAATTGTAATTATTTATTAGGGTTTTCTCAGCTGTATTAAAGACTTTGGTTGATAAGTGGACACTTTTTAGGGTTTTGAGTTCAACTTTTTGGTTATGAGACGAAGTTTTGGGGCTTGTTGTTAAATTAGTTGTCTTTTGAAGTAACATTTTGGACTTTGAGTATACCTTTTTGACCTTTCATGTCTAACTATTTTGAGTTTGGGTTGTCTTTTTGACAAACTTTTGAGTTTGGGTTGTCTTTTTGACAAACTTTTGGACTTTGAATGTAACTATTTGGTCTTTTGTGTCTAAATATTCTGAGTTTGGGTTGTCTTTTTGACAAAATTTTGGACTTTGCATATAACATTTATGACTTTCGTGTCTAACTATTCTGAGTTTGGGTTGTCTTTTTGACAAAGTTTTGGCCTTTGTATATAACATTTACGACTTTTGTGTCGAACTAGTATCACTTTGGGACTAAATTTTTAGGGTTTTGAGTTCAACTGTTTGGTTATGAGACGAAATTTTGGGGTTAAGTGTTACATTAGTTGTCTTTTGGAGTAACTTTTTGGACTTTGCCTATAAATTGTTGGGCTCTGTGTCTAACTATTTTGAGTTTAGGTTATCTTTTTGACAAACTTTTGGACTTTGCATATAACATTTACGACTGTCGTGTCGAACTAGTATCACTTTGGGACTAAATTGTTAGGGTTTTGCATCAAAGTTTGTGACTATGAGTAGAAATTTTAGGGTTTGGAACTAAGTTTTCTTACCTGAAATGATCATCTTTACTGTTGTCTGTCATTCAATCAAGTGATAAAGATATGGAACTCCAAAGTCTAAGAGCTGAAGTAATCACCTTTAATGATGTATGTCGTTCGTTGAAGTGGAAAACATTGGTATTAAAGCCTTCAGCGGTCAAAATGAGGTCATAGAACTCTTCTGGAATTGCCTCAGGGGTCAAAACGAGTTCAAGTAATCCACCACCCAACATTTTTCCCCCACTGCTGACCCGACAGCCACTACCTACGCTTGGGCTAACGCACTTCTCTGATTGGTTAATCCACCTGTCAGTTATTTCTTTGCTCCGCCTCCTATACTAATACTCTTCTCTGATTGGTTGATCCAGGTATCAGTCGATGTTGGCATAGTCACTCGCTGATTGGCTAATTTATTCATTTCTTACCAGGCTATATTTAAACTAGACGGCGTTATAAGTTTGATTGATTCAAGGAAGGTCATACTACACTTCAGTCTAGCGGAGTTTTGCACCGTAAGTTGGCTTGTTTTCTCTTAAAGTATGTTAAGGGTTATCGATAATAGGTTATATTCAGTGTAGATGATTGAGACTATATTTTATACTGTAAGTTTGAATGTTTTCTCTTAAAGTATGGTAAGACTTAACGATAACACGTTATTCAACTGTATTGATGTAAAGTAGTTAAGATAAGTAATGTTGAATGTAATGTTCCTTCATTTTTCTTATTGGTTGATTAAAGTATGATATACCAGACAACCGCCATACAGCCCTCATGCCACACTAGACGCCCGGCATACAGCCTTATATCACACTAGATGACCTCCATACACCCCACATACCACACCAGATGACCTCCATACACCCCTCACGACACAGTAGACGACCTCCATACACCCCTCACGATACACTAAACGACCTACATACAACCATCATGACACACTAGACGCCCTCTATACACCCGATATGACACACTAGACGACCTCCATACAACCATCATACCCCACTAGACGACCTCCGTACACCCATCACGACATACTAGCCGACCTCCATGTACCCATCATGGCACACTAGACGACCCCTATACAACCATCATGACACACTAGACGACCCCTATACAACCATCATGACACACTAAACGCCCTCTATACACCCAATATGACACACTAGACGACATCCGTACACCCATCACGACATACTAGCCGACCTCCATTGACCCATCACGGCACACTAGACGACCCCTATACAACCATCATGACACACTAGACGACCCCTATACAACCATCATGACACACTAAACGCCCTCTATACACCCAATATGACACACTAGGCGACCTCCGTACACCCATCACGACATACTAGCCGACCTCCATTGACCCATCACGGCACACTAGACGACCCCTATACAACCATCATGACACACTAGACGATCCCTATACAACCATCATGACACACTAAACGCCCTCTATACACCCAATATGACACACTAGACGACCTCCGTACACCCATCACGGCACACTAGACGACCCCTATACAACCATCATGACACACTAGACGACCTCCGTACACCCATCACGGCACACTAGACGACCCATATACAACCATCATGACACACTAAACGCCCTCTATACACCCGATATGACACACTAGACGACCTCCGTACACCCATCACGACATACTAGCCGACCCCTATACAGCCCTTATTACACACTAGGCGACCTCCATACACCCATTGCTGCGATGAACATACTAGCAAAACAGAATGTATAAACTGTAAGGGTATTAAAGCGTACACCAAACGAACGCCTGGGCTTTTTAAACTAGAGTACGAAGGGACAGCTCTTGTTAGCTTATGTAGTAAGACGTACCATTGTAGTGGGGATTACGATAAAATCAGTTGTAAAGGGTTAAGCAAGCAACACAACAAATTAGATAAAGATATGTTTTTAGAGGTTCTCGCCACGCAAAAGGCCAAGGGTGGGAAAAATGTAGGTTTCAAAGTCTTAAATAATTCCATATTTTCCTACAGTCAAACAAGAAATGCTCTTTCCTACTTCTATATAAAAAGAAAGGTAGCTGATGATAACTTCTCGACTACGCCTTTAGATATTTAACTCTTTACACTACCAGCTTAGACTACCCAGCAACCTCTAACAGTTTCACCCCTTATGGTTCATCGATGACACATAGCTAAGCAGACACCCAACTACCTATCTATAAATAAATGTTATCCATGTACTATATATTGACTCACTATACTGAATATTTTTGTAATGTTATATAATATCAATGTATGTTATACACCTATTGAGATAATAAAAGAATAAAATATATCTTTGTCTTCTGTTTTATATTGATTGTTTTTCATTGATGTTGTATAATCTACTAACCTATCACTAACGATCAAGAACTCCAAAGCCAGGACACACCAGACATAAACAGGTCACTTCCGGGGTCACTGGGACTAGAGGTCAACATCCCGACACGAAATGTCACGGTTAACTCCCCCTGTCTCTCATGTACATGTGGTGCGCCGCGCACCACACTATATATCTTTGTTAATTTACGGTCCAAATACGGGTCAAATCCTTCCTGATATACTACTGACCTGTAGTTAGTAAAACCACAGAGAGAATATGAATTTGTGACCTTCACTGATTCATTCTTAGATGTGAATGTGTAGTTTACACAAGAGGAGAAGTTTTCAACTACAGTGATCCCATTTAAGGCAATTCTGGGATAGCAAGGCAAGTCTCCTTTATAGCAGCTGAACTTGATGTTCTCCGCTCCCTTCTTGTAGCTGCCGCCACACGATTCTGATGTCTCATTAACTTGGACATCATTCAAGAACAATGTCAGATTAACATTCCATAGATATGGCTCTGCTGATGAAATGCTTGGTGCAACAGTTGTATCAATCATACTGGAGGCTCC
The DNA here is from genome assembly GCA_032433765.1 of Megaustenia siamemsis. Lineage (NCBI taxonomy): Eukaryota > Metazoa > Mollusca > Gastropoda > Stylommatophora > Ariophantidae > Megaustenia > Megaustenia siamemsis. The sequence goes on along the minus strand of JAVIAB010000106.1, from coordinate 20,669,973 downwards.
TGGTCTGTGGTCATTAATATCACAGACGGCACATGATGTTGTTATATTCAGTATTTCGTTCTGGGGTGTAAATATGTGGCACACACATGGAGAGTGGTTTGTGGTCACAGTAATCCCATTAAAGGCAATTCTAGGGTAGCATGGCATAGCTGTTTCAGAATAGCACAATCTTATGATGTTTTCTGTGTTCGCTATAAAGCTGCTGCTGCTACACAATCCTGACCAATTATAGGTGTGGACATTATTCACTTACAATGACAAAACTGCTTTGTTTACATCATAAACCTCTGGAAGCAAATCATTTATGGGACTAATAGTACAATTTATTCTTCCATCGGGGATATCTTCATTGAGTCCCCAAAAAAAGGTCTTTGGTTAAAAAGCACATATGCTTTTGAGTTAAACACAAAATGAGCCCACTTCATAGATTCAAAATGATCCATCAACATTCATGTATGGTGCAGAAACATGGATATTATACAAGAAAACAGAACAGAAAATTGTAGCCTATGAATTGTGGTTGTATAGAAGATTTTTGCATGGAATGGAAAGAAATAATAACAAGCGATGAGGTCTTAAAACAGCTAAAAATGACACTAAAAATGACAAGAGAACTACTAAATACAATTCAAACAAGACAAATGAGATTTTTGGGGCATGTTAAAAGACACAACATCTAGCTAAAAGTAATCTTGGAAGGAAAAATACAAGGTAAAAGAGACAGAGGTAGACTAAGGCTAACGTGGACAAGAAACATAAAAAGATGAACAAGCCAGCCTATAACAACATGTACTATCAAAGCAAGAGACAGCTGAATGACCCTCCATGGTAGCCAGCCATCCCAGATACCGAGATGGCACTAAATGAGGATGATGACAATTTATTTATAATGTTAGTTCTTAATGTCAAACACAAAACTTGTCAAATCGTCGGACATCTATCATCGCTGTTATCCAACAAGGAAATAACTAGAGAACTCCAGGCAAAACATGCACTTCCAACGCTGTGCTACCAATTCCATTCCTGGACCCTATATGCAAGAACAATAAGAAAAATAACCTCTACCGAGATGAAATGTGTTAGATGAATGGCAGAAAACAGTCTGAGAGATAAGATCAGAAATGAAGAACTGAGAAAAATGCTAGGAATAGCCCCCGCCATAGAATATATAAAGAAACAACATAAAATAGATTTGGCGATGTGATAAAGATAAGACGAACGATCAAAACACAACACAACGAGCCTTCAATAAACGTTGCCAGAACACCAGACCAAAGGGCCGATCACGAAAAGAATAGATTGATGGAATATTAGAAACACTAGAAAACATAGCAGCTAGAGGTAGACATAAGAACAAAAGACCGCAAATTATATCTCCCCTCGAGGCTGAAAGGTAAATAAGGAAGCAAGGAAGGAGAGGAACGTTAGTTACAGTTTTTCATTTTCAAAGTAACATCGCGAGCCGTGCCGACTAGTACATACTATCGCTGAGCACAGACAATCTTTCCTGTGGCGGTTCTCTTAGTCTGTCTGTTCTGTCTGTCTGTCTGTTCTATCTGTCTGTTCTATCTGTCTGTTCTATCTGTCTGTTTATAGAAAGTGCGAGTTGAGGCTGCTTGTAATTTCAACTAGAGCAGCAACTGCTGTATTCACTGCCCAGCGGTGCCCGCCTTGTCCAAAACTTGACAAGCGTTTCTGTGCCAGTCACGTTGTAACAAGAACCGATGTGAGCTTCGGAATTTCTCCAATTACAGTGTCATCCCCTCCAGACCTGGCGGGTTATTCTCTGCCTCTGTGATGCGTGAGTGACGTCCTCTCATTGTGCCTGGTCACGCGCAAACCAATCTCAGGTGTGACATGACAGGCGCGCAGGAGGAAGCCACCATGGCCGTGTTTCATAACTTGCGACCTGGGCCAGCGCGATGTCAGCGTGACGGATTAAGTTATGAATTCTGATTATACCGCTCACTACTTCCGCTGAGACGGCGCAAAGTATACACGTTGACGTTTACTGCTGCTCGCCGGTTACATTCATTCATTTTTCTTCTTATTCTTTCCTTCCTCATTTGCCTTTCAGCGTCGAGGGGAGATATAATTTGTGGTCTTTTGCTCTTCCGTTCGCTTCTGCTGATATTATGTTTCCTAGTATTTATAATATTCCGTGGATCCACCGTTTTCGTGGTCGACCCTTGGGTCTGGTGTTCTCGCGACGTTTATTGAAGGCCCGTTGTTTTGTGTTTTGATCAGTCTGTCTTGTCACGTGGCCAAACCATTTTATTTGTTGTTTCTTTATATATTCTATGGCGGTGGGTATTGCTAGCTTTTTTTTTTTCTCAGTTCTTCATTTCTGATCTTATCCCTCAAGCTGTTTCCTGTCATTCGTCTGACACACTTCATCTCAGTAGAGGTTATTGTTCTTATCGTTCTTGCATCTAGGGTCCAGTGCTGGCATTGGTAGCACAACGTTTTCGGATGAAGATTGTATTGTACAGTGACTCGTTTGACCTCTATAGTTATTTCCTTGTTGGACAATAGTGGTGATAGCTGTCCAGTGATTTGGCAAGATTTGTTGCATCTTGAGTCTATTTCTGCTTTTTGTGAATTGTCGTTTATCACTAGACTTGCTAGTTATTTGAATTCCTCTACTTGTTTTAGTTATCTGCCTTTTATAGTTATGTGTGCATTATGTCACTGAATAACCTACAACCATTTGTATGCGTCACAGAGATATTTATTTGTTGTAACAACAAAAAAATCATCTTCATTATCTTCTTCTGTTCAGTCGTCTTCGTCATCTGTTTGGTAATGTCAACAAAAATAGTTCCGTTTTTGTTGTTTGGGAGTTCCGGTGAATTTGAGTGTGTGTTACTGTTGGCAAGAGTTTTTTCTTGAAACCTCTAACATGTTGTCAGCCCTATAGTATATGTGTTTGGCTGTCTCTGTTGTCAGCCATATAGTATGTGTTTGGCTGTCTCTGTTGTCAGCCCTGTAGTATATGTGTTTGGCTGTCTCTGTTGTCAGCCCTATAGTATATGTGTTTGGCTGTCTCTGTTGTCAGCCCTATAGTATGTGTTTGGCTGTCTCTGTTGTCAGCCCTGTAGTATATGTGTTTGGCTGTCTGTGTTGTCAGCCCTATAATATGTGTTTGGCTGTCTGTGTTGTCAGCCCTGTAGTATGTGTTTGGCTGTCTGTGTTGTCAGCCCTATAGTATATGTGTTTGGCTGTCTGTGTTGTCAGCCCTGTAGTATGTGTTTGGCTGTCTCTGTTGTCAGTCCTATAGTATGTGTTTGGCTGTCTGTGTTGTCAGCCCTATAGTATATGTGTTTGGCTATCTGTGTTGTCAGCTCTGTAGTATGTGTTTGGCTGTCTTTGTTGTCAGCCCTATAGTATGTGTTTGGCTGTCTGTGTTGTCAGCCCTATAGTATGTGTTTGGCTGTCTCTGTTGTCAGCCCTATAGTATATGTGTTTGGCTGTCTGTGTTGTCAGCCCTATAGTATATGTGTTTGTCTGTCTGTGTTGTCAGTCCTAGTATATGTGTTTGGCTGTCTGTGTTATCAGCCCTGTAGTATGTGTTTGGCTGTCTCTGTTGTCAGCCCCGTAGCATGTGTTTCGCTGTCTGTGTTGTCCATCCGCACGTGAACATGGGTGATGGGACTTGTTTCAAGCAGTATAAATGGTTGTTTAGTTTCTACTGTTGCTCTATTAGTTCAACTTTGTGATTGTTGTCTTTTTGGTTGTCGACCTTCCTCAAAGCTTTGATGGAACTCTTCTTTTCTTGAGATGCAATTGAATGAACTGTCTGCGAGTGCGTTGTTCAAAGAAGGGCATAACGTTTTCATATTTTTCTTGCCCACAGTTGCTGCCATTTGTTTGCGAGTTGCTTTCTTTTTAACGTATTTCTTTCTATTTGTGTCAAAAGTTTGTCATTCTTGATTAAAGTCTCTAATTTGGTCAATGAGATTTGCACTTTGCAGTCCGGGGAGGAACTGTGAAAGAAGCGACAAGGAAAGGTAGGCGATGAAGTGATGGGAGGAAGATAAGGTAAGAAATTGGACAGGCTTCAACATTGCAGTCTTAAAGAAAAATGGAGGTTGAAAAAAAAGGTTGAAATATGGAGGCTGATAAAAAAGGTTGAAAAATGGAGGTTGATAAAAAAAGGTTGAAAAATGGAGGTTGATAAAAAAAGGTTGAAAAATGGAGGTTGATAAAAAAGGTTGAAAAATGGAGGTTGATAAAAAAAGTTGAAAAATGGAGGTTGATAAAAAAGGTTGAAAAATGGAGGTTGATAAAAAAGGTTGAAAAATGGAGGTTGATAAAAAAGGTTGAAAAATGGAGGTTGACAAAAAAGGTTGAAAAATGGAGGTTGATAAAAAAGGTTGAAAAATGGAGGTTGATAAAAAAGGTTGAGAAATGGAGGTTGATGAAAAGGTTGAGAAATGAAGGTTGATAAAAAAGGTTGAAAAATTGAGGTTGATAAAAAAGGTTGAAAAATTGAGGTTGATAAAAAAGGTTGAAAAATTGAGGTTGATAAAAAAGGTTGAAAAATTGAGGTTGATAAAAAAGGTTGAAAAATTGAGGTTGATAAAAAAGGTTGAAAAATTGAGGTTGATAAAAAAGGTTGAAAAATTGAGGTTGATAAAAAAGGTTGAAAAATTGAGGTTGATAAAAAAGGTTGAAAAATGGAGGTTTACAAAAAAGGTTAAAAAATGGTGGTTGATAAAAAAAAGGTTGAGAAATGGAGGTTGACAAAAAGGTTGACAAATGGAGGTTGATAAAAAAGGTTGAAAAATGGAGGTTGACAAAAAAGGTTGAAAAATGGACGTTAACAAAAAGAGTTTGACAATTGGAGGTTGATAAAAATGGTTTAAAAGTGGAGAAGGTTGTCTGCCAGAACGAACCCAACTTTTATGGGAAGAGGAAGAAAAGAAGAAGGAGAATTGTGGCATTGGTAAGCAAATATTTGGTAATATAGTGAAATATACTGTTACTTAGATGTTGTTACTTATATATTGGTTGTACTAAACTTCATCTTTGTGATGGGATAAGTCATCTTCCTCGCTATTGTTACCAACGTTTAATGCTGCTTAATAAGGTGAAAGGACGATGGGCGTGTTAGCGCCAGTTCTGAAGGCGGTCAGTCATGAATGGCTGTTTGGTAGCGCCAGGTAGGGGAAACAGAACTATCCAGATCCCTACACCTTTTCGCTGTACCCCCACTAACAGATTAATCAGTCTAGTCAAACTTATATGGATAGAGAGAGAAATAGATAGAGAGATATATAGAGATAGACATAGAGAGATAGTGAGAGATAGATAGAGATAGGGAGAGAGAGACAGAGAAGGATATACATGTATATATATATATATATATATATATATATATATATATATATATATATATATATATGAGAGAGAGAAATATAGAGCGAGATAGAGAAAGATAGAAAGAGATAGAGATATGGAGAGAACGAAGGACAGAGAGAGAGATCCGGTAATCAGAATAATGCAAAATGCTGAGGGTATCATCATCATGTGTATTACAGTTGGAGTAGGCGATCCTACTTGTGGATGTCCTTCCACAAATTCTCTGTTCTCAGTAAAGTATGCCAGGCTTATGAGGGATTAGAGCTTTAGTTGCCATATTTTTCCATGACCACGACACGTTATTGGGCAATATAGTCGGTATCAGGACAGGTCGCAATATAGTCGGTATCACGACAGGTCACCTTCATCTGCACAACCTATTTTTAGAGGCAGGGTGACACCTGGAGACTAGTCGGACCCCAAATAAAAAAAAAAATCTGCCACTTATGGGAATTGAATCCCTAAATCTTCTGACTGTTCTCAGTCAATCGTATCAATTTTGTTGTTGACTATCTACCCTGCCACGAGCTAGTATCTTATTTTTCTTCTGCGATCATGGCTCATTCAGACTAGGATTCCGGACTTTCTCATGAAGTCAGCTGTCTGTTTAAGTAATTCGGCTGCCCCGTATAGTTTCTCTTCCAGGGAGGTGGGTGTGGAGCACATTGTCCTTCTCAAGTCTGTGTGCTGGGGGCAATCCTGTAGAACATGTTTTGTTGTCATGTTATCCAGTGTACAGTGGAATTGGCTGGTAGTTCCTATTTTGAATTTGGTGAACATGTTGTCTCTCATTCTGTTGTGGCCAGTGAGTAGGCAAAGTATGATGACTTAATCCCTCATTTACAATAGTATCTTATCTCTTAACTGTCCATATCATATGATGAACATTCAAAAAAAGTGAAAAGTTGTATGGTAACAGCTTTACGTAAGTGAGAAATACCATATCACATTTTTCGTTTTTTAAATTGTCATTCTTATCCTCAGATTTACTGCAGCTTCGCATACCTTTACATCTTGATGGTTTTACACTGTCTATACCTATCTTTCGGGAGCCGCGATAGCTCAGTGGTTAGTGAACTGGACTACAAAGGACAAGAGGTAGGGTTCGATCCAAATCGACGGCTTCCGGGTTCACCCAGCCTTAAATTGGTACCGGATTTTTTTCTGGGAAAGTAAAGCGCGGCACGGGCGTAATACCGACCTCATTACCCCAAAAATCATGTGCTGAAGGTCTGTAAAATTTATGGTCACTGGCACCATATTCCCTATACGCCACTTGGCGTGACGGGGGCTCTTTACTTTTTTACTTATACCTATCTTTCCTGGTATTTTGCTTGTTGCAACCAAATATTCTACCTTTTTATAATTTACCTAGAAAACGTCGATTATTTGTTTCTGTTCTTTTCTAGGAGCTCTCTTTACATGTTGTCCTCTGAGAATTTCCTTTGTGGTCCTTTTTGGCCTTGCAGAAAACTCTCAACGTTCTTCTGAGAAATAATGATAAGATGGCTCAGGTAAAAGCAGCTTTCCAACAAAAAATGAGGAAGATACTGTGCAATCCATTTTTGACAATAGAAACAGGATAAAGAGTTCTTAAAGAGTTCTAACACATAAGAGTTCAACAAGGACATGTTGAGCCAGTCTTAACATGTGGATGTGAATCATGGACTATAGGACAACAGACAAGAAAATCACTGGAAGCTGTAGAAATGTGGTTTTACAGAAGAATGTTGAGATTACCACAGACAGTTACGAAGAATAATGAAAACGTTCTGAAAGAGGCCGAAGCAAAAAGAGAGCTAATTTCCAATATTAGGAAGAAACAATCATCATTTTTTGGCCATGTAATGAGAAGAGAACAGCTGGAATATATTGTAACAACTTGGAAAACGGAGGGATAAAGAGGTATAGGGAATCAAAGAGAAAAGGTACCAGACAGCTTAAGAGAATGGCTTGGCAGAAGGTCTACAACAGAAACGATAAAAAACTGTCAAGATCGAGAGCTGTGGAGAGACATGATCGCCTACGACAGCAGGAATGGTACTTTTTGATGATACTGACAAGAAACATATTACTGTCGAAATATATCTACTGTTTCATCGCGAGTCTCTCCTAATCTTAGATTGTCGAGTCAATGTCCACACGGAAATAATATACTCCCCTTCTATACAATGTAAGGACATAAGCATTCGTCCACACAATTTGTTGACAGGCGTTGGATTCAAACTGTTTTCCAGGACATGGCTGGGATGTTTTGATTGGCACCTAATCTTGTTGTCCGTTGTCGTTCCCTTGTCGGCCCCAGCACGGATGGAGCGTGGTATGTGTGACACCTTGCTAAGCGTTTTAATTGGACAAAGCTGGACAGCCATGATGTCACGCCAACTCGAGGCACAACAACGGCTGAGAATAATTGAGAAGGTGATGTTCTGACAGAAGAAGCGAGTCCTGGGCGTTCGGGGTCAAAGTTCTCTGACACTTTACAGACGGTCTGCTGGTTAAGCTGGAGTCGTCTTCCAGATTGTAATATCAAACTGGGATTATTATTCCCCCACCCCCTCCCCCACCCCAGTTACTCTTCACTGTTGAAGCCTCGGTGGTTGAGTAGTTAGTGTGCTCGCTTTTTGATAAGCACTGTCCGAGTTCGAGCCCCACAAGTGGTGGAATCATTTTCCGGATCGATAAAACTACGGGGTTCGCCCAGCTTCTAAAAATGGGTACCAGTGATTTTTCTGGGAAGTAAATAAGGCATGGCGTGATACCGACCACATCACTCCAAAAAATTGATACAGTGGTCATAGACAAATATGGTCACTAACATCATATTCTCTATACGCCTAGCAAGGCAGGGGACACATCCTGTACTATTCAAAGATAAATGTGTACAGTGTTCTTTCCAGAGTGGCTTTATTATCGAATTTAAATGTTGAAGTAAAAATGTCCCTCAGATCCATCTTTATGTTTTTTGGCTTTTGACTTTAACGACCAATTTGACCTTTCGACCTTTCCATTTTTTTTTAGGAACTCCGTGTTTTATTTATTTTCTATGTGACCTTTTTCTGTGTACCACTGCTGCATATATATATATGCAAATTAGCATGCCCAATCAGAGGAAACATACCAACACGGATGACAACAAACGATAACACAGAAGAGAACGAAATTGGCGTACCAGAAAACAACAGAAGAGAGGAAGAAATAAATGAAATACTAGTTGCAGACGACCAAGTTCTGATACATGAAACAACTGAGGACCTACAAGAACATATCAACAGACTAAACAACACTTGTAAACAATACAACATGAAGATCAACATAAGCAAAACCGAAGTAATGGCAATAGCGAGAAAGAAAGAGAAACTAAACATCATTATAGATAATACATCTTTGAAGCAAGTTGACAATTTTAAATATCTGGGTAGCACGCTAACACAAGACAATAACCAAGAAACAGAGATAGATATAAGGTGTAACAAAGCATGCCAAGTTATAGGCCAAGTATCAACACTATTGAAAAACAAAGCAATAACTACGGAAGAAAAAAGGGCAATATACAAATCAATTTTTCTACCAACTCTGTGCTATCAGTGCCAGAATTGGACGCTGGACTCTAGAACAATAAGAAAGATAACGACCACCGAAATGAAATGTGTCAGAAGAATGACAGGAAACAGCTTAAGGGACAGAGTAAGAAACACTGACCTGAGGAAGAAACTCGAAATTGAACCAGCCATCGAATACATAAAGAAACAACAGATAAATTGGTTCGGCCACATAACAAGACAGAAAGAACTAACAATGACTCAAAGAGCCTTAAACAAACGCTACGAAAACGTCAGATTAAGAGGAAGACTGAGAAAGAGATGGATAAAGGGAATACTAGAGTCACTAGGAGGAATAACATCAGAAGAGGCCAACAGAAGAGCAAAGAATCACATATTGTTTCTCCCCTCGACGCCAACGGCAATAGAGGAAGGATAGAAGAGAAGAAGAGTGCTAAATAGAACTAATTCTGACCTATGGAAGCGAATCATGAACAGTAGACAAACAAATGAAAAGATGATTAGAGGCCACAGATATGGGATTTCTAAGAAGAATGTTGAAAGTTCTCTGGGCAGCTAAAAATGACCAACGGAGACATTTTCAAAGAGGTCAATACAGGACGTCGACTTTTGTTTCGTCCATTACCACGTAAAGCTGTCACCATACCACTTTTTTCTTCCTTTTTTTTTAGTATCGCCATTATCATCAGCTTTACAGCAGCTTCGCATCTCTACGCATCTTGATGCCTTTACCTCTCAATACAGGAAGAGACTTTCTAAAATATGAAGAAACAATTGACTTGTAATTTTCGGACACATCGTGACATGAAGGAAGTTGGAATACTTGGTTACAACTGGCAAAATACAGTGAAGGAGACATCAAAGACGAGAAAGAGAAAAGATACTGGATAGCTTGGTGTTATAGCGTGGAAAACAGAATTGATACGATGCACTGTAGATAGAGGGGAGCCGCGATAGCTCAGTGGTTAGTGAACTGGACTACAAAGGACAAGAGGTAGGGTTCGATCCCAACCGACGATCCGGTTCACCCAGCCTTTAATGGGTACCGGATTTTTTTATGGGAAAGTAAAGCCGCACGGGCGTAGTACTGACCACATTATCCCAAAATTCATGTGCCGAAGGTCTGTAAAATGTATGGTCACTAACACCATATTCCCTATAAGCCACTTGGCGTGACGGGAGTACTTTACTTTTTTTTTTTTTTTTTTTTTTTTTAACTGTGAATAGATTTTTGTGGAAGGACTTGATCGCCCACGACAACCGGAATGGCACATGTTGATATGACCTTCACCGATGTTTCAATGGTTACTGTTCTGTCTCGTCTGCCCTGGTTTGGCTGTTATCAAAGCAGCAGTCTATAGATCTGTATATGATTTCATGTTAAATGCAAGCATTCATATGTTGATGTTATGTTCTATGAAGAGAGTTGCACTTATTTGACTTTGAAGGGCGAAGCGTCCTTCTAACATTATCAAGTGTCAGACATAAAAAAAGAGATGTACAACAGTTTCACGTGGATATGAACATGGTTGGCGCTCTAGGATGTGACGTCATGTGTTCTGCAAAAGGAACAGTATGAAGAGTAGATAGTCACAAAAATGAATTTGCGCCCTAAAGAAAATCGTCACTTGTGGAGAGTTTTGACTTCCGCCCTATTTGCCGTATTCGGCTCGAGAGGAAGTAAAAAATGTAAAGAGACCCCGTCACGCCAAGCGGCGTATAGGGAATATGGTGTTAGTGACCATAAATTGTACATACCTTCATCACATGATTTTTTGGGGTACTGTGGTCGACATTACGCCCGTGCCGCTTTACTTTCCCAGAAAAAAAAAATCCGTTACCCATTTAAGGCTGGGTGAACCCGGAAGCCGTCGGTTGGGATCGAACCCTACCTCTTGTGCTTTGTAGTCCAGTTCACTAACCACTGAGCTATCGCGGTCCCGCGAGAAGTGAAAGTAGCTAACTAAAAAGTTATCGTTTCTATTCTGAGCAGGTAACAAAACAAAAAAAGTATATGTTAATAGAAAGAAGTTAATAAATAGTGTAACCACATTGCGCATGACTTGAACACTTCAAGTATATCTGGGAGATAAGCACTACTATTACGCAATGCTGCTGTAACTTTGCATCAAACACAGAGAAATGAATAAAAAAATTGTATATGCTTTAATAAACAAAAGTCAAAACAAAAGTACAATCGTTTCGGACACATTCCTTCATCAGTATGACAACACAATCGTATTATCTTAGTGTGTGTTTTGTCTTTTTTAGCACTGCTGATATATACACTTTTATGTTTATTTTTCCACGAATAGATCTGGGTCTTGAGTCTTAAGACTTACCAGCCAAACATAATCTTATGTTTGTAGATGATTGAGCATAAACGCAGTTGTTAAACTCATCTCCGCTGACAAAATCTTAAACCGTTCAGTTTCTTCTTTTCTCCGACGGAGACCAGCCGCGCTGACATCTCAATGGGCTGGTAATTGCCTGTAAGGTCGGGAAGAACCTAATCTGTGTCCATTTCTCAGCCACTAGAGCTGACCTTTAACCGGCAACACAGCTCAAATGGCCTCTGATGGTAAAGAGATCTGGCTACTTTGTCACGAGACACAGCCAAATTCTCGGTTATAAAGTGATGATATGTTTCATTTCTTTCTTTCTTTCTTTCTTTCTTTCTTTCTTTCTTTCTTTCTTTCTTTCTTTCTTTCTTTCTTTCTTTCTTTCTTTCTTTTTTTCTTTATTTCTTTGAGTTATTGAGTTATTTGCGGGTTATCAACATTGCACTCTAACATGTCTATAAACGCTCGGTCCCCTACTCAGCAATTCTCGCAGTGTCCAGGGACTGACGACTCCAGTTCTGTGTTGGTTGATTAGTTTTTTTTCTTTTTTTCTTAACAACTAAGATAGCTCTATTCTATTCATCAAATCAGTTTTACTGCAGTCGTGCATCCCCATGCCCGCTCCACCGCCCGTCCCAGCATTTCTTGCAGCGTACACAGACTAATTGTTCCTGTAAGGTGCTGAATGTAGGTGCATCTGTTTTCCCCACTAAGCTCTCCGGATCGGCAGACTTCTTTTCGATTCCTCAGTCGCCTCATTGGCCAAACCATTCTCCCTCTCTTCCCTTAAGGAATGAAGAACAAACTTGGCGATGTTCTCTTTTTGCGCAGTGTAAGGCCACACTCATGAACCGCGACGGCTCAGTGGTTAGTGAACTGGACTTCAAAGGACAAGGGGTAGGGATCGATCCCAACCGACGGCTTCCGGATTCACATAGCCTTAAATGGGTACCTGATTTTTGTCTGGGAAAGTAAAGCGGCACGGGCGTAAAACCGACCACATTACCCTAAAAATCATGTGCCGAAGGTCTGTAAAATTTATGGTCACTAACACCGTATTCCCTTTACGCCACTTGGCGTGACGGGGCTCTTTACTTTTTTTTTAAAGGCCACACGCAGTGCCAGAACTTCCAGCAAAATTAACGGCTTTCTCATTGCCATGTACACCAGCGTGTCCTGGACAGTACACTCATGTTAACGTGTTCACTGTAGAGTCATCCAAGAGCTGCATCCACTCCTGTCCCAGACACTGTCTGTCGTTCTGTAGCATACTTTGCGATTCATTTACCAAAGACTGCATAAACCACGTTCAGTGCAACCAGCCATATTATTGTCGTTGTTGTTGCTTCTATCTCTACTTTCATGCTGGACACAATAATGCTACACTAACTATAGCCCGTTTCAAATCACGTGCCCAACTTCAAAACGCTATTACTCAGTAACCGTTTGTTAAAAACTGTTGAAATTTTCCAAATTTTATTAGAATGCAAAAGACCCTTTAAATGTATATTTAACAAATATCTTGCATCTGCAGTTTTCTTAAAGCGGCGAATTTCTTTGATGTTTGTCAAAATTGTAAATTGTGAACCCCTAAATAATAGAAATTACCGTAGTTGCTGGTCTATGATTAATTTTCACTAGGTAAAGGCGTGGCCGTAATGGGGAAATAACCTAATAAGACAAAACACCAGGAGAATTATTGTCTTCTCAGTTCGAGGACGGACGATAATATCAAGGTATACCTGTATGTCCAATTTTCATAGTTGTGTGCTCCTGATAAGGACCGTTTGTTGAACTAATTTAAGGTAATATAGGGGCCAACATTGTGGGGGCTATATACTTTCATTCTGAATCAGACGAGTCTAAAAGATTAATAACTGTTTGGGGTTGAACATTCCACAAACCATCATTTTTCCAATATTCCTCTTCCTGTTTTAAGACGTTGTCTTCACATTTAGCCCAATAATCTTTGTCTATATTTAATAAAGCGAGATTAGCAAGAGTCTTTACATCGCATATTTTGAATGTTGTATTTTCATCTGCCACTTGTCCTTTTAATTTTGCCCAGATTAGTTCTATTGGATTTAAATGAGCATGGTAAGGTGGCAGCCTCAAACTTATATGACCGTGCTCTTGGATAATCTTATCTATTTGAAAAATGTTTGTCCTTTGTTTTTGCTTTACTAGAGATAGTAATTCAGGTTTTAAGTACATGTTATTAAATTGTATGTGTTCCTTTGTGAGCCATATCTTAATAGCATCTTTTGTACTGGATGACGTCGGGACTTTATCTTCAAGTGTAACAATGTTGTGGTACGCTGCATTGTCCATTATTAGGCAAGATGGTCGATCTAGTGATGGGAGAACAGAATTTTCAATCCAATGTCTAAATATGTGACCATTCATCTCAGAGTGATAATCCCGATTGTCTATGGATTTTGAAAGAAAAATGAGCTCTGCATTCTGTATTAGTCCATGTTGCCGACTACCTGCATGAGCAATTATCAAGCGCTGTCCTTTGCTGCTAGGTATTAATCTCTTAATCTTTCCATCTGATGACTGCCATTCCCTTTGGTTAGTGTGGTGAGCATTGATCCATGTTTCATCCAAGTACACAATCTCATAACCTTGCTTGCGCACCTCTTTTACTTCACGTAAGTACTTGCTTCTCATGACTACTATATGTGGCTTCTCACAGATGATGTTTCGTCCATTGGAATACTTTCTGAATGTAAAGCCTGCAGCTCTCACATTTCTCCATAATGTAGACTTTGATATTTCAATACTGTTGTTCTTTTTCAGCGATACTTTTAATTTTCTTATTGTAACAGTTTCATTCATACCCAACATTTTGCGAATTTCACTTCTAATAAGTTCACTGTCGAAATTATCCAACATTTTTGCTCTTCCTTGTGATTTTGTATATTTTGAACATTGACGGTCACGTGCTTGAATCCAGCGATTGGGACCGTTTAGATAAATCCAAAATGTGTCTTGTCCTATTCTCAGGGTTTTCTAAAGAATGAAATAATATTCCTCGTTTAGCCTCTTTGCAAAAATAGTCATACATTTTTATTGCGATGTTTTGTAAACTGCAGAATTTCATTTTAAGACTCATGATAAATGTTATCGTTCCACGTCTCCACCTATGAATGAACGGAAATGGAACACACAATTTCTCGTGTTATTTACAAGTGTCTAATTGTGTCAAAAAACCACGGTAAAAGCGTGCAAACACGTCAATTTTACCGTGCATGGATTTTTACTCGCTATTTTTAACTTAAAATACTGTAAACATTAAGTTTTGACTACATCAATGGGTCGTTATAAATTTATATAAATCAAATAAGCAACAATAATAACTAAATGTTTTTTTTAAATGAAATTAATTCCCTGTTGTGTTCTAATCATTATAACTTTACATGCAAATTTTGAACAACTTACAACAAGCGGTTAAAAAGCTATCGATTTTAAAAGTTGGGCACGAGTTATGAAACAAGCTATAGTTCATTTTTTGGCGTCTGCCTGTTGATATTTGTAGGGGGCGGGGCTGTAAATGGTGCGTGTCGCAGAGCAATCGCCACATGACTTATAGGTCAAGGTTTTTATTTCACACCAAACTGAAAAAAAATGGCTGATCTTTACCTGGATAGAACCGGTGTCAGTCTTGTTTGGTGAACGACAGATTGATATACATTCACTCTCCTTTCTTTATGATGGATCTTCCCCCTTTCGATCTCTCCCTCCCTACGTCTCACTCTCTCTCCCTCTCACTCGTCTTTGTCTCCCACTCTCTCTCTCTCTTTCCCTCTCTCCCTCTATCTCTTTCCCTCTCTCTCTCCCTCTTTCCCTCTCTCTCTCCCTCTTTCCCTCTCTCTCTCTCTCTCACTCTCCTCTATCTCTTTCCCTCTCGCTCCTCTATCTCTTTCCCCCTCTCTCCCTCTCCATCCCTCTATTTCTTTCCCTTTCTCTCTCCCTCTCTTTCCCCCTCTATCTCTTTCCCTCTGTCGCCCTCTCTTTCCCACTCTCTCTCCCTCTATCTTTTTCCCTCTTTCTCTACCTCTCTTTTCCTCTCTCTCACTCTCTCTCTTTCCCTCTCTCTCTCCCCCCATCTCTTTCCCTCTCTCTCCCTCTCTCTTTCTCTTTCCCTCTCTCTCTCCCTCTCTTTCACTCTCTCTCCCTCTCTTTCCCTCTCTTTCCCTCTCTCTCTCTCCTTCTATCTCTCTCGTCTCTGTCTTCGTTTCTCTTCCTCTATCTCCACCTTTCGTCTTTTTTTCTCCTTCCCTCTATCCCTCCCTCTCTCCCCTTTTCCCTATTTCTTCCTCTCTCTTCTCCTATCATAAACAACACGCCATTTCAATTCGTCAACAAAAAGGACCACAACAAAGCATTACAAAAACCAAAACAAAATAACAGAAAGCAAACAACACCAGGAGAAATGCTTTGAAAAATACCACACACAGTTACTGTAAACAAGGTGCATTAATTCTTTAGCAAATGATCGCAACCTCCCACGTCTTCACTTCTAGTCCTGCATCAACTGTCAACGCCTGCTGGTGATAGAGCGAGTAGCCGCGGCAGAAATTGGGTGGAAATGGCTGCGGGAAGATCCATCTCTTTGCCTGCAAAATACAACATGCTGGGAAAGTAGAACATAAATACGGTTATCTATATATAAATATTTGTTTAAAAAAGCAGCTTTAAAAAAAATGAGGAAAATACTATGCAATCAATTTTTGACAATAGAAACAAGAAAAAGAGTTCTTAAATGTTACGTAGAGCCAGTCTTAACATATGGATGCGAGTCATGGACAATAGGACAACAAACAAGAAAATCACTGGAGTCTATAGAAATGTGGTTTTACAGAAGAATGTTGAGAATACCATGGACAGCTAAGAAAAGTAATGAAGAGGTTCTGTGAGAGGTCAAAGCAAAAAGAGAGCTAATTTCCAATGTTAGGAAGAGACAATCATCATTTTTTGGCCATGTAATGAGAAGAGAACAACCTGAATATATTGTAACAACTGGAAAAATTGAGGGACGAAGAGATAGAGGGAAGCAAAGAGAAAAAATAATGGACAGCTTAAGAGAATGGCTTGGCAGAAGGTCAACAACAGAAATGATAAATAGCTGCCGAGATAGAAAGTTGTGGAGAGACATGATCACCTACGCCACTAGGCCCTGTACTTGGTGATGATGATATATAAATATAGCTCTCATACAAATGTTGTTGAATGAAATGGGAAAAAGGGGGCATGGTCTTTATGTTAAGACAATTAAAATGATTGGAGAATATGTCCGATATTTGTTTCCATTGGTTAATCTATATTTAAAAAAAAATGTACACATATTCCTTTTCTTCTCTTTCCTCGCTAGCAGAATAAATTCGCTGTGAATTTTATCTTGCAGAGCTCAGTGTTTTTAAGTTCAACATTTTGTACTTCAGCGTCTGTGGAATCATGTGGCCAATTCAGTCGGAGTAGTTCGAAAGAAGGAGCAGTCTTGATGGGCACGTCAAATTGTCCGTGAAAAGTAGGAAATCTAAAAGCATGATCTGAACTTACTTTCTGAACACAATTCAAGTTATCTACCATTAATGAAATAATAACAACAAATAAATTGGCTGGCCTAAGATAGAATACTATATGATTTGTTACAATACCAAGAATATATTAAAAGAATAAAAGAATAGAAGGAAGTAGAGCAAGAAGCAGACCAAGAATAAGATGGACAGATAACACCAAAGAAGAGCTACAAGAACATAAATTGACGAGTGTAGCTCCAAAAGGGTGAGAACCAGAACATTGGTACATCTCCATCGGCAACTGAACATGCACAAGAGGAAGTGAAGAAAGAAGGAAAGAAAGAAAGAAAGAAAAGAATGAAAGAAATAAATAAAGAAAAGAAGGAAATAAAGAAAAGAAAAGAAAGAAAGAAATAATGTATGTATATACATCAACACACAACAGTAACTGTCATCACAAAAAAAAAAACCTTAAACAGAATCTATTCATTCCCACTTTGTGCTATCAGCGCAAATGGTCACTCACGAATAAACATAGAAGGAAGCTAGTCACCACAGCGATGAGATGTTTGAGAAAAAGTGCTTGGCGTGACCAGAAGAGTCAGAATAAGAAATGCTTTCGTAAGAGAGAGAAAGACTGGGCATTGAATCAATCCTGAATTAGATGCAAAGACATCAAAGTAATCGGTTTGCTCAACTGGAAATAATGTCAAGAGATTCAGTACCAAGCAAGACACATATTAAAGGAGCAAATGGAAGGAGGGCCAGTCATAGACCCAGAGAAAGATAGTCTAACCACTTCAGAGTTGAGTCTAACAAATGATTGATAAACTAGTGTGACGTAACTGCAAATCAGCTTTCTTATATTTGTTATTGTAACCCAGGGATGTTTCAGCATAGTACACGAATTCCATATCACCGCCCCATTGTACCATGTACATGAGACCCATTGGTAGTATCAGAAAACTGGTTAATTTTTGAGAATAATTGTATGCATTTAATTTTGTCTCGTGAAATATACCCGAACAGTGGCTTACAACCTTTTTTTTTTTTTCAATTTTCAACATCCTAGGGTCTTTATACGTGCTCAAATTGAACATGGGACTTTCTTGTTTCATTATTCATATCCGATAGGACTAGGTATTCAATCTGATCTATTTTTAGACCAAAGGCCATTGAAAATAAAACCCGGTTGCTCCGAATGTGGTTTGAATCAGGTACCTTTTGACTGTGAGACAAGCACGTTACTTCAACATCACAACGACCGATGCACTCTCATACGACTCTTATCAAGACCAGAGAGTGGTAGAAACGTCGGTGGGACGCCCAGAGCTACTCCATAAACGTATTTGAATGTGGTTCGCGCCGTATTTGGTCTCGCTGACGGTTCAACAAGTTCACATCGCAGCTGAGAGGACAAGCAATGGTTTGCCAACTTATAAATTACCGTTCTGGGACCAGAAACAGAAAGGGAACTATTTGTCCCAAACAAAAATACACGTAAAACGATGTTGACATTCTTTAGACCTCGCTTGTATCTGACGTGGGTGGCTGCCGCCGTTTCCCTGTCCTCATCTTCCGCGACATCGATTTCAGATATTTACATGTACTCTGTCACCCTGAATCTTATGTGATGAATGCGAGAGCTATAGAAGATTATATCGAGTCTGTGATTAAGATGATTTTGGCGGGATGTTACGTTCAGTGATGGTTTTGAGTAACAAGGAAGCAGACACGAAATAAAAATCAATGAAATCTATAAGTCTGATAGTCTATTTTATCAATGAAGAAGACTTGAAATATGAACCAAGTGAATCTGTTTGTTTGATAGTCTGTCTATCTGTCGGTTTGTTTTTTAGTCTAATATGTTCTTTGTGTGTTATTCTATCAATCTTTCTGTCTATTTGTCTATTTGTCTGTTTTTCTGATTGTATGTAAGTCAGTTTGTCGTTAGCATTGCCTCTCTGAAAGTTTGTGTGTTTATCAGTTTACATGTGTGTATGCTGGTCTATTTCCTTATATGTATGGTTTTCTGCCATCTTAGTCTAGATGTCCTCTTGTTTATTTTTATGTCTGCCAAAATGGCTATTGTATATAGTCAGTCTAGCTGTTTATTTATCTCTTTTATACTATATATATGCTTGTCAATCGTCTTATCCCTGTTATTCTTTCTGCCTGTTTGTCACCCTGTGAGTCTATTTCTTTATCTACCTGTCGATCTGTAAACATGTCATTCAAGCTGTCTATAAGTCTGTTTGTGTGTCAATCAAAATATTTTTCTATTTGCCTGCCTGTCTGTCTATGTCCATGCCAGTCTAAATATCTATTTGTCTGTCTATCTATGTACTTGCCAGTCTAAATATCTATTTGTCTGTCTGTCCATGTCCTTGCCAGTCTACATATCTATTTGTCTGTCTAACCATGTCCTTGCCAGTCTACATATCTATTTGTCTGTCTGGCCATGTCCATGCCAGTCTAAATATCTATGTGTCTGTCTATCTATGTACTTGCCAGTCTAAATATATATTTGTCTGTCTAACCATATCCTTGCCAGTCTACATATCTATTTGTCTGTCTGTCCATGTCCTTGCCATTCAACATATCTGTATGTCTGTTTGTCAGTCATGAAAATACTCGCAACGCTCCAAGAAGAATAGATTTAGTCATATAATAACAAGAAATAATACAAATATTAAGAAACATAATATGATACTATAATCACTGCTGGTTACTTTAATCTCAAAGTGGCATTTTAGTTACAATCATAAACAAATGTTACATCTATCAATAAAGATGATGTGAAGATCTCATCATCATCATCGAGTGCCATCTCCGCAACGAAGGTTGGCTACCATGGAGCGCCATTCTGCCCTGTCTCTTGCTTTGATGGTGCAGGTTGTCATAAGCTGGTTTGTCCATCTTTTCATGTTACTCGTCCATGTTAGTCTTGGTCTGCCTATGCCTCTTTTACCTTGTATTTTCCCCTCCAGGATTACTTTTTTTTTTTATTCTGAAGAATCTACATTCCACTTATTCTTGAGATTGATATTCAATTGTAATGGTTCACATTTGTGACGCTACAATAATGTAAACATTCTAGAACAGTGGATTTTGATGACATTTTAGTGCAGTAACGTTTATGAATGTGGATATATAGAAGAATAGATAGATTTGGATGGTGGGAAAAGAAAACAAATGATGAAGTCTTAAAACAACAAAAAATGAAAAGAGAACTACTAAACACAATTCAAACAAGACAAATGCGATTTTTGGGCTATGTTAAAAGACACAACATCCGACTAAAAGTAATCCTGGAGGGAAAAATACAGGGTGAAGGAGACGGAGGCAGACCAAGACTAACATGGACGAGTTACATCAAAAGATGAACAAATCAGCCTATGACAACCTGCACCATCAAAGCAAGAGACAGAGCAGAATGGCGCTCCGTGGTAGCCAACCTTTGCTGCGGATATGGCAGTTTATGAGGATAACTATTTAAAATTTGTGGAAACTAAAACCTTTCTGGTGTCAATAATAATATTTGAACTACAAATATTGGGGGGAAAAATTATCAATGGCGCCTCGTATGATCATTGTGTAACGTACTGTTGCAGTTTTATACTCAAGTCATGTTTTAGAACTACGAAGACACAATCCTTCATAAATGAATGATTGTGCAGAATAAAAGGGTAGAAGTCGCAAGATAAAGTCGAATTATTAAAAAGTAGCAGTCAAATGTCAGGGGGAAAAGAGATACAACGAAGACCATGGCGCTGGATAGGACACACACTTCTTATACACTGTGGAAGACAAATGAGAATATCACCCGACAGGTCATTGTGTTGGAATTCCCAGGGGAAGAAAAAAAAGAGGAAGACCGACATTTTTTGAAGAAGTCAGGTTGTAGCAGAGATAAAGATGATGGGGAAGACAAGAAATGATTTTTAAAAGAATGGCAAGGAACAGAACGGCTTGGAAAGTGTTTGTTGAAGACCTATGCTCCACAGGGAGCTGAAAGTGTTTGTTGAAGACATATGCTCCACATGGGTTGAAAAGTCGAAGAAAAAGATGAAAAATGTTTCAGAACTGAGATAACATACCCATGAACACTAAATTGTCATCAATAAACAGCTATGAATACAAATAAAGGAGAAGAATGTTAAGTTACATAATCAAATATCAAAGAAGAGACAGTATAGTCTGTTGTATTGAAATCTTCGACATTATATATGCAAGATAAAATAAACGAGATCTCTGAGTTTTAGCTTTAAGATCCGTATGTGTGTTTAAATATATTCAGGGATTGCGTGCAAACAAACACGAGTTGGTTCATATACCCTCGTTCGCCCTCTCACAAGAACATTGCAATTGTAAAGACAGTTTACTCATTGCTACAGTTGTACCGCCGAGCGGCGCCCACGCCTGGAGAAAAGGACATGTCCAAGTTCACAAGGTCTTTGTCAAGGCTGATGTTAAGCCTGGGTTGTATGTCAAGTCTTTCCGTCAGGTACTTCACACCTGAATAGATCAGGAAACGAGCCGGCAGGTTAACGTCTCCAGATTTTTTTTTTACTCTCAACAGCTTGGTGAATGTTCTTCTTCCTCTATTTTTTTCCCCTGATGCAGACCACTGCACAGCGGTTTGTTGATGATATTTGAGTACTCTTTGGAAATCGTCTCAGCGCTAAAACATGTTAAAAAAAGAAAAAAGAAAGCAAAGTGTCCCCGTCACGCCAAGTGACGTATAGGGAATACAGTGTTAGTGACCATACATTTTACAGACCTTCGGCACATAATTTTTGGGGTAATGTGGTCGGTATTACACCCGTGCCGCTTTACTTTCCCAGAAAAAAAAAATCCGGTACCCATTTAAGGCTGGGTGAACCCGGAAGCCGTCGGTTGGGATCGAACCCTACCCCTTGTCCTTTGTAGTCCAGTTCACTAACCACTGAGCTATCGCGGCTCCGCTAAAATATGACTTGAGAAAAATTATGCTATAGTACATTAACATTGTAATTAACAATTAACAATGGGGCCTAGGCAGCCTATTTGGGAAAACCACCCGACTGGGCTACCGACGTTTGGACAATCCGTGTTCGATTCCCGCTGGAACCAGTGTGAGTTGTACTCGTGGTTGCAAAGAAAAATACCCCCGCGGTCGACCCAGCCGCTGGCAGAAATGGGTACCAGTGTAGCAGTTCTCTGGGAAGGTGAGGAATGCCGCCTCGCATCGTGAGTTTCGATGCTTGAAACGACACTATCCAGAAGTCTCCGAACACTTCTGGATAGGCAGCCGAGCACATATGGGTGAAAACTCGCGTGCTAAGACGCCGGTTCAAGTCTCGTACTTGACCTTTACCTTTACGTTAACAAAGATGATAAGAGACATTATCAATTACAATTTTTTTCTAAATATTTGTCGTTAAATTATGGTTACTTTACACCAAAGGGGATTAAATTTGTCGAATTAAAAATATTTATGCTCTTAAATATAATTTTGAGATCCTAGGTGAGGCGGAAGAATAAGAAATTATAAACGACTTAGAAAGTGGTTGGTTGGTTGGTTGGTTGGTTGGTTGCGTTCGCCCGATGATTAAAGTATTCTAGAGTATCGTGGTAGACCAGAATATTCCTCTTCATCATTCGCCCTTACAAGGACGTAGTGGACGTGTCTGCATTGTCTTGTGGTTTGCAGTATAACTGTTGTATTTGCGCCTTTCGGCCCAACACATCCGACTTCAGCACGACATTATTGATTACCGGATTGTCTTTCCTCTTCGATCCCTACTCGCTAGGCCAGACTAGACAAGTTAGTCTGCTACTGGAGGCACCGCAGAGAGGTGGAGCAGGGTCTGGATAGTTTTGGTTCACCGATCCTGGCTGTGGGTCGCTGACAACTTCCAGCTCTGGTGCTGGGAGGCGCGCCTTCGCCTCCAACTTATAAAGTGAAAACAGCACTAGAGGCGTATTCAGACACAAAAGACGAATATGGCTTACCACCTAGGAAGAAATAAATCAGATCCTCACTTTGTATCACTTCACAGCAAGCCATGGAGAGCAATCTGAACAATCTTAAAACAACAAATAAAGACCTAACAATATGTACATGGAACATTAGAACTCTGTACCAACATGGAAAAATGGATAATATTATGTTAGAAGCAGAAATAATGAACATTGAAATTATAAACATATCAGAGGCGAGATGGAAAGAATGTGGCTATTTACATGAAGTAAAGTATATCTTTATTTACGCAGGCAATAAAGAACATCAAAGAGATGTAGCAGTTCTGATAACAAGAGAATTACAAAAATAGATTAGGACGCACTGGATATACAACTACAGAATCATACAACTAACAATGAAAGCAGCACTTCTTCTTCCTCTTCTACCTTTCAGCTCCCTGCGGAGCATAGGTCTTCAACAAACACTTTCCATGTCGTTCTATTTCTTGCCATTCTTTTAAGACTATTCCATGTCTTCTCCATCATTTTCATCTCTGCTTTGTCTGTCTTCTTCAAGAATTTCTTGGTCTTCCTCTTTGTCTTTTCCCCTGGCAATTCCAAAAAGGGCCTGTTGTGTAATACTCTCAGTTGGCTTCCGCAGTGTGTGTCCTATCCAGCGCCTTCGTCTTCGCTGTATCTCTTTATCCACTGGTATTTGACTGGTATATTTCCATAATTCGATTTTGTCTAGCCATTTCCATCCTTTTATTCTGCGTAAGCATCCATTAATGAAAGTCTGTATCTTCATGATTGTCAATTTTGTTGTTCTCCATGTTTCACAGCCATATAATAGGATTGACTTAACACTGGAGTTGAAAATTTTTATTTTAAAATAAAAAAAAAATAAAAAAAACACCTCTTGATATAGCGATAATACACGCGCACCCGCCCATGACTACACAGATGAACAAATAGAAGAATAATATACAGACCTCAAGAAAGTTATTAAACAAATGAAATCATCTGACATTTTAATTGTAATGGGTGACACGAATGCCAAAGTAGGAAAAGGGACATATAAGAAAATAATAGAACAGCTTGACCTAGGGAAAACGTAATGAAGGAGAAGGAGGTCTAATACAGTTTTATGAATAAGATAAGTTAGTAACATGTAACATCTATTTTCAGCAACAGTAAAGAAAACTGTATACATGGAAAGGTCGTGACGATAACGCAAGGAAGTAGGTAGACTACATAATGATGAATGAAAGGTCGTGACGATAACACAAGGAAGTAGGTAGATTACATAATGATGAATGAAAGGTCGTGACGATAACACAAGGAAGTAGGTAGACTACATAATGATGAATGAAAGGTCGTGACGCAAAAACAAGGAAGTAGGTAGACTACATAATGATGAATGAAAGGTCGTGACGATAACAGGAGGAAGTAGGTAGACTACATAGTGATCAAAGAAAAGTCCTGACGATACAGAATGTCTCTGCAGAAACAGGGACATTAAAAATAAGAAAACATCAGAAAAATAAAGCATTTAAAATGCGGATCTATAGGAAAATGGGAAGAATTGTGTGGAAAGCAAAAAAAGGACAAACAAGGAAAGGAAGTTCTGAATCACCTGAGAATGAACACAATTCGAAAAAAAACAACTGAAATTTGTTTGGACATCTTAAAAGACATAATTCTAATTATTTCTTTTATTAATTTATAGTAATTTATTAGTATTTATTGACGTTATTTTTTAGTAATGTCTTTTATTAATTTCTTTTAGTAATTTATTACCATTCTAAAAGTCATATTGAAAGTGAGGGTACAAGGTAGACGAGGCAGAGGCAGACCAAGACTAAAGTTGACTGATAACATTAAAAGGTGGTCAGATAAACCTATGATAATGTGCACGATCAAAACAAGAGACAGAGTAAAATTAAGCTCCATGGTAGCCAACCCTTGATGTGGAGACGGCGCTTAATGAATGAATGAAACGGAATTGGACTAAAAAATTAACGTCATAAAAATTAACTATTCTAGAACATTCATATTTTTGTTCAGTGTGTTAATTTGGAATAGCTTAAAAATATATACATATATATATATATATATATATATCAATTACAAGGTGGAATGTAGTTTGTTCCGGACATCTTCACTGACACATGTAACAACATTTTTAAGATAAAAATTAAAATACTATTTTCAGTTTTTAAAAAATGTGACTGTAATCGTCAGTGTTGTAGACATTTCTATGAATTCATGTCTCAAGCTTATTTAATCAAAATCCAAATATGTTCAATTGTTAAGGACTTAACTGCAGTATATATTACAATACAATACAATACAATACAATACAATACAATACAATACAATACAATACAATACAATACAATACAATACAATACAATACAATACAATACAATACAATACAATACAGTACAGTACAGTACAGTACAGTATAGTACAGTACAGTACAGTACAGTACAGTACAATACAACACAACATAATACAGTACAGTACAATACAATACAATACAATACAATACAATACAATACAATACAATACAATACAATGCAATACAACAATCTATCTATCTCTCTATTGACCTTTCGAGCCGTAGCCGGCCCATAGGGCGTAGACTAAGATACTCCTTCTCTTATTTGAATTTTTGTTCTAGCAGTGTTCAATCCTTTATCATCATCATCATCATCATGTACCCTGCCGGTTGGCGTAGGCGATCATGTCCCTCCACAATCTTCTATCTACAGTGCATCGTATCAGTTCTGTTGTTGACTGTTTTCCATGCCATGACACCAAGCTATCCAGTATTTTCTCTCTTTGTCGTCCGCGATCTCTCTTTCCTTTTATTTTGCCAGTTGTAACCAAGTATTCCAACTTTCCTCTTCTCATGATGTACCCGAAAAATGTTGATTGCTTCTTTCTGATGTTTTTTAAGAGCTCCCTTTTTGTGTTGGCCTCTTTGAGAACTTCCTCATTGGTCTTTTTATCTGTCCAGGGAACTTTCAACATTCTTCTGAGAAATCCCATCTCTGTGGCCTCTAATCGTCTTTTCATTTGTTTGTCTACTGTCCATGATTCGCTTCCATAGGTCAGAATTGGTTCTATATAGCACCGATGAACTCTCTTTCTCATTTTTATTGACATAGATTTGTTGCATAAGATATTTTTCATTTTCTTAAATGCTATTTTGGCCTGAGCTATTCTGCTTTTTATTTCTGTGGTGCATCTCCCATCTGATGTAATTATTGTGCCCAAGTATTTGAAACGTTGCACTTGTTTTAGATTTGTCTCGTTTATTTTTATGCTGCATGATGGTGATGATTGTTTCTTCGATATAACCAGTACTTCTCAATCCTTTATAGTGCCCATTATTCTATTCTATTCTATTCTATTCTATTCTATTCTATTCTATTCTATTCTATTCTATTCTACAGAACTTCTCTTTGAATCAAGAAGTCAAAGTAGTTGTAGTTAGACAAGGGCCCCGGTATCACTGCAAACGAATTAAAATCCATAACTGCTGAACCGCCAGTGCCAGTGGAATCATCTGAATTAATATCTCATCGCATTGAAGGTTCCAAACAACGAAAGGCAGCTGCATTCCCCATCATAGCAGCTACAGCACACGCTAAAAGATATAAGGCGTAACTTCGTCATACCATATCATCATACATCGTAAACAATCAGAATTTCGAAACACAGAGCACTAAACTCAGTAGCTCTGTCATCAAACCGGTCTTAGAATACGAGGAAACTGCAACAAGGAACACGTTTCAAACAGAGCCTCAACGGTTCATGTCGCCTATCAGCCATATTTGATCATCAAGTCCATCATCATTGATTAAATCAAGTCATATAATCATCAATGTAAATCTGTAACTCCGAATCACCGCTTCTGCCGTTAAGAAAATGTTCTGCTACAGAACAACACCTTCCTGTTAACCTTACAGTCTTCAATATGTTTTCAGCCGTCCAAAGTTTCAATAAGAAACGTGTATCAACTAGTTTCATCTTCTGAATATGGACCTTCATTTTTCAACTTGTTTAAAAATTCTGTCAAATCCACGCAAAACAGCTGCATCATCATGGCCACTACGACTTGACGATGATTTCAGTCACAAGGAAACAGTCCTTGCTGCCTGTCCCCACTTTACGTGCAACACAGTTTTGGTTCCTTCCCAATAAGAAATGGTGAATGCACATAAATGTACACATTTTTTTCTGTACAATGGCATTTCTGGTAAAATTTCGAGACGTCAAATCAAATTTAATAGTAACATGTCTTGTAGGTTGTGTTGTAACATGCCGCTGGTTATGCCAGGCCATGGGAAAGGCCTTCAGTGCAGATTCATGCCAAGACAGAACAAGTGCGCAGCAAATTCGCGGCATTTTCAAATACACGCTGGCACGTTCTTTGGATTATAACAGAAATGTCACATTTCAAAAGGAGGCTGAGGTAAGTTTGGGAGGTAGAATGTACGGTAGTACTATACTTGCCTCATTCTCACAAGTACTCGACTCAAAACTTTATTACTGAGTGATCCAGGGGATGTAAGGGGTTACTTTTCTCTCAAGTGAGTACTCGCCTCTTGAAAATGGGTACCGAACTACAGGACAATTTCTCTGGAAAAGTAGAAAGGCCTTGCGGGTTAGTGACTATAGCACTCGCTAATGTGTTGAGGGCCATGAGAAATGATAGTACCCGCATATGGTCCATCCAACACGAGGGGCTGCGAGCATGCGGCGTGGTATATTTTAAAATTGCAGCTTGCGGTAGATGAGATTGAGGGCCGGGTCATCGAAGTGGATCATAAAAACCATCATCGTCAGATCTCATGCTCTTTGCAGAACGTTGCTTTCATCACATTCCTTCTGAAATAATTTCTGTCTTTATTCAGACCTTCCACAACACGTTGCATTGACAACATTCCGTCTGAAAGTATCTCTGTCTCTAGCCATCTCACACAGAAAGTTGAATTCACCACATACCGTTTGAAGGAATCTCTGTATCTATCTAGCCATATCTCCCACAAAACGTTGAATTCACTGCATACCATCTGAAAGAATCTCTGTCTCTAGCCATATCTCACACAGAACGTTGTATTAGCCATACCAAGTCTGAAAGAATCTCTGTCTCTAGCCATATCTCACACAGAACGTTGAATTCAACACATACCGTCTGAAAGAATCTCTGTCTCTAGCCAGATCTCCCACAGAACGTTGTATTAGCCATACCAAGTCTGAAAGAATCTCTGTCTCCAGCCAGATCTCCCACACAACGTTGCATTCACCACAGCCCGTCTGAAACAATCACTGTCTCCAGCCAGATCTCCCACACAACGTTGCATTCACCACAGCCCGTGTGAAACAATCACTGTCTCCAGCCAGATCTCCCACACAACGTTGCATTCATCACAGCCCGTCTGAAACAATCACTGTCTCCAGCCAGATCTCCCACACAACGTTGCATTCATCACAGCCCGTGTGAAACAATCACTGTCTCCAGCCAGATCTCCCACACAACGTTGCATTCATCACAGCCCGTGTGAAACAATCACTGTCTCCAGCCAGATCTCCCACACAACGTTGCATTCATCACAGCCCGTCTGAAAGAATCACTGTCTCCAGCCAGAACTGTCACTTCTTCAGTTATCATGTTTAATGTCTCATTGAAGATAAATACTAATATCACTTTAGGAATGTGGTTCTGGTATTTAGAAATAGAGTCCTGGTATTTACGAAAATGTTCCTGCTATTTATTATCGTGGAGTAGCAATTTAGGAACAAAGTGCTGGGTATTTAAGAATCTAATGCTGGTATTTAGAAATGTAGTACTGGTACTTAGGAATATAGTTCTAGTATTTAGAAATATAGTATTAGCGCTGGTCTTTAAGAATTTAGTGCTGATATTTATGAATGTAGAGCTGCTATTTATGAATGTAGTAATGGAATTTAGGAATATTTTGTTGGTAATTAGGAATGTAGTTTTGGTATTTAGAAATGTAGTGAAGGTATTTAGGAAAGTACTGCAGGTATTTAGGAAAGTAATAATGGTATTTAGGAAAGTAGTGGTGATGTTTAGCAAATTAGTGCTGGTATTTAGTAATGTAAGGTTGGTATTTAGGAAAATAGATCTGGTTTTCAGGACAGTAGTGCTGGTATTTAGAAACATATTATTAGTTCTTGCATTTTTCAATGACAAAAGGCACATTTTTTAAAATGGGCAACGTTAGTATATATCTCGCTATGGCTTTCTTTGGAATGTTACGTGATGAGGCTCCAATCTCTTTCACGGTGGTCAGCCATATTCGCCTTTCGTGTCCTGAATATGCCTCATATGTACCACGCACTTTGCTGCGTTCTCTTTCTAGACCGTTGATCATTTCTGATTCTTCCGCCCCATCCACCGCCACAGACTTTTTACATTCGAATTGGATATTCCCGCACGACGTCAATGTTGTCGAATTATGTGTTTACCTGTCGAACCGCGTACACACGACACAAAGAAGAATAAATCATATTCCACTTAAATATCGGTAATGTTCACAGTACATCCACTCGTTAGAAGTAAAACATAAACCATAACCGGGATTAGCAATACATTATTTCACAACTAAACTGTCGCGTAAATCATTTAAATATATCAACAAGAGCCGAATTATAAAAACGACCAACAAATAGCCGCCATGACACCGGCAGAATGAAATTTTTGGGCATGTTAAAAAACACAACAGCCTACTAAAAGTTATATTGTAACGGAAAATACAAGGTAAAAGAGGCAGAGGCAGACCAAGACAAACATGGACGAGTAACATCAAAAGATGGACAGGTCAGCCTATGACAATCTGCACTATTAAAGCAAGAGACAGAGGGGAATGGCGCTATATGGTAGCCAACCTTCGATGCGGAGACGGCATCTCAATGATGATGATGATTTTGGTATCAAGCCAGGCCATCATATTTTCATAGAAAAAATGTTTGGTACCTATTTTCAGAATCTGGGTGAACTCTGGCGTCATGTTGGTCTGGAAAAATTAAATCGCCAGATCTGGATTTTGTATCTGGACTGTGCTGACCAACAGCAAACGTTTGCCTTATGTAAGAACATTTTTATTTTGTTATCTCCCCTTTCATCTTGCAATTCTTTCTCATCTTTAAATAAATTAATTTTACACTTTCTCCGTTTTCCTTGTTTTGTCTTTCTCTAGCTTCCGCAACTTTCTCTCTCTCTCTCTCTCTCTCTCTCTCTCTCTCTCTCTCTCTCTCTCTCCAGTTTCATAGCAGGCATATTTAAGTTACGTCGCAGAAATACTACACCGTTCCTAGTCACGCCACAGACATAGCGTTCCCAACCTTTGTCCCTGTCACGTTAGTCCATCAGTAATGACACTCTATGATTCCCTGACCCCTCGACTGAGCCTCGGCGGACGCCCAATAGGATATCTTATATCAGCAAACACACCTAGCGCAAATGAGAATAAAGAAATTAATGACCAGAACATCTGTTAGTCCTTTACATCTATTGGATAATTAACATTTTAACAAATTATGGTGGGTCTTCGAACACACATATACATACACATGCATGACATACATTGCATATATATATACATAAATATAGACATAAATACATTACCCCAAAAATCATGTGCCGAAGGTCTGTAAAATTTATGGTCGCTAACACCATATACGCCACTTGGCGTGACGGGGGTACTTTACTTTTTTTTTTATATACATAAATGTATACTTAAACACATACATACATACATACATGTATACATGCATACATACATACATGCATACATACATACATACATACATACATACATACATACATACATACATACATACATACATACATACAAGCATGCACACATGCATGCATACATACATACATACATACATACATACATACATACATACATACATACATACATACATACATACATACATACATACATACATACATGCATACATACATACATACATACATACATACATACATACATACATACATACATACATACATACATACATGCATGCATGCATGCATGCATGCATGCATACATACATACATACATACATACATACATACATACATACATACATACATACATACATACATACATACATACATACATACATACATACATACATACATACATACATACATGCATACATACATACATATATACATACATACATACATACATATCATACATACATACATACATACATACATACATACATACATACATACATATATCATTCATGAAGAACATTCCTATATGGTGCAGAAACATGGACATTCAAAGACACGGAGGCATGGAAATAGCAGAAAATTAAGGCATTTGAAATGTGGATCTGTAGGAAAATGGGGAGAATTTGGTGGGAGAAAAAGAAGACAAACAATGAAGTTCTTAACATGTGAATGAAGCAGAAAAAAACAAGACAACTGAAATTTGTATCACATATGAAGAGACATAACACCCTTCTAAAAGTCATCTTGAAAGGCAGGTACAAAGCAGACGAGGCAGGAGCACACCAAGACTAAAGTGGACAGATAACATCAAAAGGTGAACATGTAAAACTATGGCAACGTGCACCATCAAAAGAAGAGACAGAGAAATATGGCGCTGCTTGGTAGCCAACTCTTGATGTTGAGACGGCAGCCAAATTAAAGAATGAGACAGGATCTATCTATCTATCTATCTATCTATCTATCTATCTATCTATCTATCTATCTATCTATCTATCTATCTATCTATCTATCTATCTATCTATCTATCTATCTATCTATCTATCTATCTATCTATCTATCTATCTATCTATCTATCTATCTATCTATCTATCTATCTATCTGTCTATCTGTCTGTCTGTCTGTCTGTCTGTCTGTCTGTCTGTCTGTCTGTCTGTCTGTCTGTCTGTCTGTCTGTCTGTCTGTCTGTCTATCTATCTATCTAACTCTATCTAACTATCTATCTATCTACCTTTTTATCCATCCATCCATCTACCCACCCATCCACCCGCCCACCCACCCATCCATCCACCGAACCACCCACCAACCCACCCACCCACCCACCCATCCACCCATCCATCCATCCATCCATCCATCCATCCATAAAACATATAACTTAATCTAATTTTAAAAACTAAATTAATGTATTATATTCCTTGCTATAAACGATTTGACATGAGGATGAAAGGCAAATGAGGAAGGAAAGAAGACTTGTGATGTCTTCAGCTGTGCAAGTTATTGACGTCTGACGTTATTTTATCCGCAACCGCCCCGTTATCGCAATCCTGGAAACGTCACAAGATTTGGGTGCTCACTTTCAGCCCGCAGGCCTTATTAAATCTATAGTTGGCTGTGAATTGAACAACACGGGCACATTACAACGAGCCCCGGGAATAGAAAATACGCAGAACATTATTAACTCGCTTCGACTTAACCTCGACGCTAGAAGGTGCATGAGGTGGAGAAAAGTAACTTATCTTCTTAAATAATAACTTAATTAGTTTTATTCCTCAATAATATTAGCTTCATCCTCCAGAATAATTATATCCTCCAGAATAATTATATCCTCCAGAATAATTATATCCTCCAGAATAATTATATCCTCCAGAATAATTATATCCTCCAGAATAATTATATCCTCCAGAATAATTATATCCTCCAGAATAATTACTCCATAAGTTTTCATTCACTAAGAATGTCGTTGTTAGGTTCTCATTTTGAAGAACTTACCTAAGTTCTCATCCTTAATAAAAACAATTTCATTAGTTATCTTCCTTAGTAATAATTTCATTTGGTTATCTTCCTTAGCAATAACATCATTAGTTATCTTCTTTAATAATAACAACTTCATTAGTTTTGTTCCTTATTCATTACTTCATTAAGTAAGTTTCCTTAATAGTGACAACTTCATTAGTTGTCTTCCTTCATTAATAATAACTCCCTTTGTTATCTTCTTTAATAATAACCTCATTAAGTTCTTTTCCTTAAAAATAACAACTTCATTAGTTGTGTTTCTTAGTAATAACTTCATTTAGTTCTTTCTATCCTCAAGTGTGGAAAAGACCCACTAGACCCAAGTAGCTACAGACCAATTAGCCAACTGAGCTGCCTGAGTAAACTCATGGAAAGGCTGGCTAACAGAAGACTTATGTGGCATTTGGAGACAACAACAAATCGTACCACAACAAAGTGGCTTCCGTCAGCACAGATCAACTGAAGACCTGGTCACCTACATTGCACAGGAAATAGAGGATGCTCTATAAGAAAAGAAACACACACTGGCATGGAGAAGGCTTTTGATAGGGTTTGGCGAGAGGGTTTAAAGAACAAGCATTTTAGACTTGGCATCCAGGGTCGTTTGTTCAATTGGGTCTCTCAATACCTTCAGGATAGAACGGCCAGAGTACAAGTTCAAGGTCAACTAAGTAAGAAAGTCTCTATCGAACAAGGTGTCCCACAAGGCGGAGTCTTGTCCCCAACACTATTTTTCATCATCATCATTGAGTGCCGTCTCCGCAACGAAGGTTGTCTACCATGGAGCGCCATTTTGCTCTATCTCTTGCTTTGATTGTGCAGGTTGTCATCGGTTGATTTGTCCATCTTTTGATGTTACTCGTCCATGTTAATCTTGGTCTGCCTCTGCCTCTTTTACCTTGTATTTTCCCCTCCAGGATCACTTTCAGTAGGCTGTTGTGTCTTTTAACATGGCCTAAGAATCGCATTTGTCTTGTTCTAATTGTGTTCAGAAGTTCTCTTTTCATTTTTAGTTGTTTTAAGACTTCGTCGTTTGTTTTCTTTTCCTTCCATCCAATTCTACCTATTCTTCTATATATCCACATTTCAAAGGCTTCAATTCTCTGTTCTGTTTTCTTGTCTAATGTCCATGTTTCAGCACCATATAGGAATATTGAGAAGATGTAACATTTTGCTATTCTTAGTTTTAGCCCTGGTGTTATTTGTTTTGATGTTAGTATGTCCTTCATGACATTAAAATTACTTTTTGCCATTCCTATTCTTTTGTTTATTTCAGTTGTACATTTTCCATCACTGGTTATAGTATGTCCAAGGTAGTTGTAGTTCTGAACTGTCTCAAGGTCTATTCCTTCAATTTTGATATCCACTTGTGGGTTTTGAGTATTTTCTTTGTTTATGATCATAGTTTTAGTCTTTTTGATATTCATATCTAGTCCATATTTTTTGCTTGTCGTGTTTATTTCATTAAGTAATTGTTGTAGGTCTTTAGGATTTTCTGCTAGTAGTACAGTATCCTCAGCACATCTTAGGTTATTGATTATCTTTCCATTAATTTGTAGGCCTGGCATCTCTATGATGTTTTTAAAGATTTGCTCAGTGTATAGATTGAACAAGCTTGGGGATAGGATGCATCCTTGTCTTACTCCTCTTTTTATATCAATGGGTCACTCTTTTTAATTTTCGTAAATGACATCGTAATGGACATTCCACCCAGAATACACTCAGCAATATACGCAGAGGATCTGGCGTTATGGGCTCGCGAGGAAAGTATGTCGGTGGCTGGACCCAGGATGCAAGATGCTCTAGGTGAACTTGAAAAATGGACGAACACCTGGTTCTTACTAATCAACGAAAGAAAAACTACATATACAATTTTCAGCTTATCAAGAAACGCACTCTCTGCAAACTTGAAGATAAAAGACCATACACTCCCTATTGACCAAAACCCAACATATCTTGGCGTCACCGTGAATCGCAGAATGACTTGGAAAAAATCAGAAAGACAGAGCAAGGAAAAAAGCCAGAAAACGAACAAATATTATGAAGAAATTGGCAGGACCGGACCGGGGGGCAGACAGCAATGTTTTGAAAAGACTTGACTATACGTAGGAAGAGTAAGACCAGTTCTAGAGTATGGAGTCACAGCCTGGGCTACAGCTTCCAAATCACACCTTAGCAAAATTAACAGAACACAGAACCAAGCTGCCCGTATCATCACTGGTGCTATGAAATCTACACCTATCAAGACTCTAGAAACAGTAACAGGTTTACATCCTTTAGATGACAGACGGGTCACTAAAGTATTGCAACAAGCGGAGAAATATAGAATGCTCCTTAGCCACCCCATGCACCAAAGAATAACTGGTTCCGGAATTGTACGACTAAAGAGGAGCAGCTTCGTTGCAATTGCCAATGAACTAATTATTGGAGACCCAGTACTTTCCCAAACAATATCGAAACCCTTGGGCCCATCTGATATGTCTCCTCGTGGAAAGCATAGAATACCAGAACTTGAGGAAAATATAACAGGAATCATGAAAAAGGCACCCAATCAGATACAGAAAGAAAACACGTAGCAGAAAAACACATACACGATACCTACCCACAGGACTCTTGGTCCCACATATACACAGATGGCTCTGCTATAAATGCCACCAGAAATGGAGGGGGAGATGTGCTCTTGACGCTGAATAATCAGGACGAGATCACCAAGTCAATAGCTACTGGAAAATTCTCAAACAACTTTAAAGCAGAAACTGAGACCATCAGAGATGTTGCAACACTGGCTGTTCAACACAAAAATAACATGCACAATAAATTGGTGATTCTGACTGATGCACTGTCAGTATTATCAGCTCTAAAAAGCCCAAAGAACAATGAACTAGATGACTTGAGAACAGCCCTGGACCAACTATGCAATAACTTCCAGAGAGTAGTCATTCAGTGGATACCATCACACTGTAATATACACAGGAACGAACGCGCAGATAAATTAGCTAAAGATAGAGGGAGATTACCACAAGAGAACCATCCGCTCAGTTATGATGAAGCCAAATACATCCTCAAGGGTCAGTTCCATGAAAAATGGAAACGAGAACACCCAAAGCATAACGAGAGTGACGGATACCACCAACTATCAAGGATGGATCAAGTCATCATACTTCGCCTACATGCTGGCCAAAAAAGAATGAGAAATCACATGTTCACCAAATTCAAAATAGGTACAACCAGCCTATGCCACTGTACACTGGACAATATGACTACAAAACATGTTCTACAGGATTGCCCCCAGTACACAGACCTGAGAAGAGCAACGTGGTCCACCCCCACCTCCCTGGAAGAAAAACTATATTGGGCAATCGATTCGCTTAAACAGACAGCTGACTTCATGAGAGTCTGGAATCCTACTCTGATTGAGTGTTGATCGCAGAGAGAGAGATAGAGAGAGAGAGAGAGTGAGAGAGAGAGAGAGAGAGAAATTCGGTTCTTTCTTCTTCTTTTCTCTTCCTCACTGGTGCCGAAAAAAGGTGTCGTGGTTTATATCATTTGTTGTTCTTGAGCTGCTCGAACTGTCTGAATTAGTGATTTTCCTTTGTTGTTACATGTCTCTGTCACTTCATCTATCCATCTGCTTCTAGGTCTTCCTCTTGATCTTTTTCCACGCATTATCGAGAAGAACGCCCTTGATGGTGTTTGGTGAGGATTCATTCTGACCAGGTGGCCAAACCATTTAAGCTGTTGTTGTTCTATATATTCT
Source organism: Megaustenia siamemsis (assembly GCA_032433765.1). Classification (NCBI taxonomy): domain Eukaryota; kingdom Metazoa; phylum Mollusca; class Gastropoda; order Stylommatophora; family Ariophantidae; genus Megaustenia; species Megaustenia siamemsis. Next base: position 20,633,674 of record JAVIAB010000106.1, on the reverse strand, counting down.
TGGCAGTTCATTTAGTTACATTATTTAATAATAGCTTCAGAAAGTCTTATTACTATTAAATTAAATAAAAAAATTCTGATGTAGTTTTTTTTTCTTTGACATACAATTTCCGGATGAGATAAGTAATGTGGATTACATCAAAGTCATGTCTATGTTTGTGGTTTCTATATGATTTTTCTATCCTTTCCCTTTCATCGTCGATAGTTAATGGGGCGCTCTTCATTGCGCTTTTGTTCGCTTCACTTATTGTGCTTGTGTGGCGTGAAGTAACTTCCCTTGTTCATCCTTTGGGAGGTCTTTCTCTTCATCTTCTGCTGTTACATTTACTTGTTAATGTTTGTTGTGGTAACCTCGTCACGTGTCCAACCCGTTTAATTTGTTGTGTCGTGTTGAAGCTGTGAGGCTGGTACTCGTTTTCAATTTCTTTATCTCCACACCAGGGTTAAAGGTGCTGCACAACAGGTTCTTTTTGGAATCCCCAAGGAAAAAGATAATAGGGAAGACCAAAATATACTTGGAGAAGACAGATGGAAGCAGAGATGAAGATGACTGGGAAGACACGGAATGATTTTAAAAGAATGGCAAGAAACAGAACGGCTTGGAAAGTGTTTGTTAAAGACCTATGCTCCACAGGGAGTTGAAAAGAAGAAGATGATGATTCAAGTAAGACGATTAAAAAAATAATAATTACTTAAGAATATTGTTCATACAATTATTCTTCTATAACAGAACCAACAAAACACTTAAGAAAGCGGCAGAGGTAGATTATATCGATCGTATCATGACAATATTTTTCATCTCATCAAATCACCATCTCATCAAATCACCATCTCATCAAATCACCATCTCATCCAATCACCATCTCATCAAATCACCTTCTCATCAAATCACCATCTCATCAAATCACCATCTCATCAAATCACCATCTCATCAAATCACCATCTCATGAAATCACCTTCTCATCAAATCACCATCTCATCAAATCACCATCTCATCAAATCACCATCTCATCAAATCACCATCTCATCAAATCACTATCTCATCAAATCACAATCTCATCAAATCACAATCTCATCAAATTCCAAACTCATCAAATCACCATCTCATCAAATCACCATCTCATCAAATCACTATCTCATCAAATCACCATCTCATCAAATCACCATCTCATCAAATCACCATCTCATCAAATCACAATCTCACCAATTCACAATCTCATCAAATTCCAAACTCATCAAATCACCATCTTAGCAACTCCCCATCTATCTCTGCAACTTCTCATCTCAGCAAATCCCCACCTCAGTAAATTCCCATTTCAGCAATTACCCATCTCAGCAAATTCCCTACACAGCCAATCCCTGCCTCAGCAAATCCCCACCTCAGCAAATCCCCACCTCAGCAAATCCCTACCTCAGCAAATCCCCACCTCAGCAAATCCCCACCTCAGGAAATCCCTACCTCATCAAATCCCCACCTCAGCAAATCACTACCTCAGCAAATCCCCACTTCAGCAAATCCCCCACCTCAGCAAATCCCCACCTCAGCAAATCCCCACCTCAGCAAATCCCTACCTCAGCAAATTCCCACCTCAGAAAATCCCCACCTCAGCAAATCCCCACCTCAGCAAATCCCCACCTCAGCAAATCCCCCACCTCAGCAAATCCCCCACCACAGCAAATCCCCACCTCAAGAAATCCCCACCTCAACAAATCCCCATCTCAACAAATCCCCACCTCAACAAATCCCAACGTCAGCCAGGGGGGGGGGGGGGGGGGGGGGGTGTTAGGGAATGAAGAGAGATTTCGTTTACTTTTAAACAAAAATTCATGGTTAAATTCATTTTGTTTTTCTCCGATGGTAACAGTAAAAGATTTGCAATTCTTACAAAAAATATATGAAGTATAAAGTGTGCTTTATTTAAAAGCAGAAAAGAAGAAACTCATTTCTATATTGATCATCAACATCATGTGCCATACCGGTTGGCGTAGGCGATCATGTCTTTCCACAATCTTCTATCTACAGTGCATCGTATCAGTTCTGTTGTTGACTGTTTTCCATGCCATGACACCAAGCTATCAAGTATTTTCTCTCTTTGTCGTCCGCGATCTCTCTTTCTTTTTATTTTGCCAGTTATAACCAAGTATTCCAACTTTCCTCTTCTCATGATGTACCCGAAAAATGTTGATTGCTTCTTTCTGATGTTTTTTAGTAGCTCCCTTTTTGTGTTGGCCTCTTTGAGAACTTCCTCATTGGTCTTTTTAGCTGTCCAAGGAACTTTCAACATTCTTCTGAGAAATCCCATCTCTGTGGCATCTAATCGTCTTTTCTTTTGTTTGCCTAATATCCACGATTCGCTTCCATAGGTCAGAATTGGTTTTTCTATTGATAACTGGGTCAAAACTACCGTTTTTATTAAAACGAAGTGACGGTCGAGAAATATGAAAACGGGGAATAACGCCAATGTCCCCTTTAAGACGATACTTATGGTCTGCCTAAAGTGAACCACAACTGTTATTTTAAAAATATAAATGAAAACCACAATTGTATAAGTTCAGTTGTATGCAAACTGGTGGGTGAAGACTGGCATTGTGAAGAACAGTGCCCTAAGAAGGGATGTCCAGAGAGGATTGTTTAGATATAAAAAAATATACGGTGACATTTATTTATTACTTCCGTACGACATTTTAGTTTACGGGACGCCCTATATTATTGTTTTAGAATTTGGCAACGACTAAGATTGGAGCAAATAATTGTTGAAGTTAATCATGGACACATTTTCTAAATACGGGACAATGCTCTACGAGTTAGTCTCAGATTAGAATATTTTGTTTAAAATTAGTTCGGAAATTGACGAGGACTTGCCGAGGTTTGTCAAGTAGAGAAACTTGTGGACAGGTCTCTCTAAAATGTGGACATGGTGACTTGACAAATTGTTTCACTACAAAAGTGACAATGTGTCTAGGAACAAACCGTCACAAAGGACGGGTCCCTCGCGGCGTCTGGAGCATGCTCCTAGTTTGTGGTCTTCTCGCGAGGACACTGGCGAGGGGCGAAATCCTGGCAGCTTCTATGTATGTCCTTTATTAGTGGTGATGAGATCCCCTCCCAGCATCTCCATTCGTGCGTGGCCAGGAAATGAGTTTTTAATTCAGCCCACAAGAGTCCATTCATGGCCCGCTGAATGGGTCACATGATCGGCACGTCGCTCGACTGCGGCGCAAAGTGCCGGAGTCCCCAGATCGGGTATCGTCGGCGTCACGACCCGGTACCCCACCCCGGCACTTAACACGGTCCGTCCGAGCCTTTTTCACGCGTCGAATCAATTCTCAATGAACCTGCATTACACGGCCCACCAGGGGCAGAGCAGGACCTGATTGAAATCGTTGCCTGGAGTAGACGAGCCAGCAATGCTGTCTCCTCCAATCATCTCTGTTGTCGCGCGCTCTCTCTGACGACAATGTCTCCTGTTTATCTGGCCAGCTTTCTCTCCAAATGTAGGCTCAATCTTGTTATTGCCGGAAGGGGTATTTCCCAGGAAAAAGGAGGTGGCAGTTTTCTTCCCCCTTAAGTCGGCAGATGCATCTATTTCTGGCAAGCCACTTTGTGCTTAATCATAATCATCATGAGCTATACATTATGGCTTTCATGATCTACTCCATCAAACACCATCTGTCTTTGAGAACTTCGTTACTTCTGAAACCCATCATTTAGTGGTGCTGGTTGGTCTCCATGTAAGACTCGGTCTCGAGACAGAGAAGTTGTGAGTTCAAATCCCGGCTCCAACAGTTAGGATTTTAATTTACGATTTCTCTCTGTGGCAACCACCCTCTGGTCTCAGCAGCGAGGCTCCGCTTGAAACGTCAATTATCTATGAAGGAACAAGAAATATGAGTATCTCCGAAGTTGGAGTTGTCTGCCTGTGCGGGGGGGGGGGGGGGGGGGGGGGACCTCAGTGTACACGGCTGAGAGGTAAAAGCCGATTAACCCTCAAAATTCAGTTCCTAGACTCCAAGGACTTCGCCAGAGGTGAAAGCTGGCGAACGAAAAAAAAACATCCTTTTAAAACCTTTTAAAAATGTTACATAGTTTCTATTTACTTTCAGTACATATATTTTGTGAAGACAGAATCATCGGAAAGGCATAAGACAAAATCTACCATAAATAAGACTACTTTTTTTCCCTCAGAAATGATGGGTCCTGCCAATTAGGGCACGCCTTGTGTCGAATGAACCGGCGGTGATTCATCTTAGTGGAAACCTTGAGAGAGAACTCAGAGAAGATGCTTCCAGTGCCCTGAAGATCTTTCTGTTCCCTCCTTTCTAAAACAGTTAATATTCCTTGTCGTCATCCGCCCTTAAAAGTGCGTTAAGGACAAGTCAGCCTATGACAATCTGCACCATCACAGCAAGAGATAGAGTGGGAATCATACGAGAAAGAAGTATGTATTACAGCACTCAGACAAAATTACTAATAAATAGCAACAGAAAAAAAAAACAAAGAACAATATATGATCTGAAGCAGAATCGAACCCGTACTCCATAGCACTGTACCTTGCCACAAGAAGCCGAACGCTAGGGACAACTGCCACTAAGCTAACTAAAAAATTAGCTATCGTGGACAATGTCTTACGCGCAGGCGTTCTCATGACTATAGCATAGGGTTACGATCACAGCTCGGGAATAAATTGTATTTTGTACTTTCCTATTAAGACAAGTATCCTCCAGTAGGGCTGAATACTTGTAAAGCAGACAAACATGCTGTAATACATACCTCTTCCTCCTATGATTCCCTGAATTATCACCTCGGAAGTTTCCCTCTATACTAATATCCATTTATTATTATTTGTCCCCGAGAGACAGAGTTGAATGGCGCTCCATGGTAGCCAACCTTCGATGCGGAGACGGCACTAAATGATGATGTGATGAGATGCGTTTGTTGTGGTTTGCAGTAAATCTGTGATATTCGCGCCTTTCGACCCGGCACATCCGACCTCAGCTTGACGTTTTTGAGTACAGGGTTCACTTCCCTCTCGGTCCCCACTCACTTGCCCAGACAAGACTTATTAGCTAGATTTTTAGGAGCACTGCAGCTAGGTGGAGTAGAATTTGGATATTTCTAGTTCACCGATCCTGACGTAAGCCATCAGCTATGAGTTTCTGACACCTTCTAATCTTATTGCTAACGTGCGTTTTCGTCCGCCCCCGCAGACACTACGCCTCTGCAAGCGCACATAGAGTCCAGGGTGTTGACCATCACACTGATTACCATCGGCACATTCTCTGGTGTAACGTGGTCAGCGTAAGTGATCATGACTCTCCAAAACTTTCGATTTCGACAGTTATTATCATATGTTGTTGTCCTTCAAGCCATTCGTTTAAGCTGTTTGGTATCTTTTCTCTTTGCTTCCCTCTGTCTCTTCGTTCCTCAGCTTTCCCAATTGTCACAATATATCCCAGCTGTTCCTTTCTCACTACATGGACAAACAATTATGATTGTTTCTTCCTAATATTGTAAATTAGCTCTCTCTTTGCTTTGGCCTTTTCAGAACGTTTTCATTACTCTTCTCAGTTGTCCATGGTATTCTGAACATTCTTCTGTAAAACCACATTTCTACAGCTTCCAGTAGTAGGCTTTTGTCCAAGATTCACATCCATATGTTAAGACTGGCTCTACATAACATTTAAGATATCTTTATCTTGTTTATATTGTCAAAAATGGATTGCACAGTACCATCCTCATTTTTTATGGAAAACATCTTTTACCTGAGCCATTCTGCATCTCACATCTGTTGTACATCTACCATCTAAGATTAGTAGAATATGTATGTTGAAAATAACTTGAAAGTTCATGCGGAATGGTTAAAGAAGCCTTTAACTTTGCGAAGAATGAACGAAACTGAATTATGTTATAGTGAAGTCAGCCTTTTTCGACTGATAGTCAGAATTTAGAGAGAGAGAGCAGATAGTATACAGAACATCGAGTGAAACAAAAATGGAGATTGTATAATGAGAGTTTAGAAAAGAGTATTTCCAGTGAGAGGATAGAGAGTAGAAAGTTTCTAGTGAGGTTATAGAGTGCATTGTAGTGAGTGGATTCAGTAATTGCATTCAGAGGATAGAGAGTTTATATTGAGCGGATAGAGGGTAGAGAGGTTATATTGTAAGAATAGAGAGTAGAGGGTTTATATTCAGAGTGTTAAAAGTTCATGTTGAAAGAAAAGAGAGATGAGAATTTATATTGACAACCTCATCAAGGCCAGCTCCTTATCGTGGGGATGGGGCTTAACAGTCATCAGGGACTGAAAACCAAGACTGCCCAGGCCTTCCTACACCAGAGCAAGACCACTGTCTGCTCTAGCAAGTTTAAGTGCTGAAGTCGGAGGCAACCAGCCAAAAGGCGCACTACAACAATCAGGATGCCACGCACTCACGCCAATGGGAAGTAATATGTCTATAACTGCAAATCGGTATAGCACTCGCCCCGTGATGGACACTCAGGCAGGTGTCCTCAGCCTCGAAAGGGCCCAACCTCTATTACTGGATGTTCTTCTCAACCGCTCTGTGGAGTCAGGGGGCGAGAGAATAGAGCTACCGGCTCCAATCCAAAATAAGAGCACTCAAAATAATGCACTGGAATGCTGAAGGCATCAACAGCAAAAGAGATGGGTACAGTAAAAAGATAGAATTAGAAAATATCCTGCATGAAGAACAAATAAGCATATGCTGTTTGCAGGAAACCCATCTAAACAACGACATAGCCTTGAAGATTAGGGGATACCAGTGCTACCGATCGGACAGAAAAAAAACAGACAAAAGGGTGGAATATTGACACTTGTAAAGGACAACATCAATGCATGTCAGATTTAAGTGTATATGGATGGGGCGGAATATGAAATACTGCACCTCAGAACAGAAAATACAGACTTTCATCTACTTAACTACTACTGTCCGAGTGACCGCCCACTAGCACTAGACACAGTTACATTAAAAGAAAGAATAATTGTATGTGGAGACTTTAACAGCCATTCACAGAGCTGGGGCTATGAACATATGGACAAGAAAGGTGAAGAACTTGAAAATATGCAGGATAACAAATGGATTTATACTATTAAACCAGACAACAGATCCACCAACATTCTACTCCAGATCATGGCATACCACATCTACACCAGACCTTGCTTTCCATTCACCAGACCTGGATTGGAGTACCACACGCAGTAAACAGTTGGGAAACAACTTGGAGGCAGCGACCACCGACCAGTCTTTTTAGTGGTGCAAAATGAGGCCGTCAGGGAGAGCAGCACTCTCTCTAGATGGAATTACAAAAAGGCAGACTGGAAAATGTATTAACATTACACCAGTGTACTGACTAAAGATCTAAATACAGACAGAGACATCAACAAAATAGTTGATGAATTCAGTAGACTAATAATACAAGTTGCCAGTGAAACAATACCTAGAGGGGCACGGAAATACTACAAACCATACTGGGGTTGTGAACTAGAGCAACTGCACAATGACATGGAAATATCTCGAAAGCAAGCAGAAAATAACCCTTGCCAGGAACACCACAATAACTATCAGCATGCTAAAGCCAAATTTCAATGGGCTAAACTACAAGCCAGACAGAGAAGCTGGAAAGAGAAAACAGAGTCCTTGAATCTTGAACGAGACAGTAGAAAAGTGTGGAAGCTTGTAAAACAGCTGAATGATGAGGGTACAGAAAGGAATACCAAAATTACACTGAAGAAGGATGGAAACATCCTAACAGGTAAGCATGCAGCAAATCACTTTGCAGACTCCTTTCCAAATGACAATAATATTGAAATTAGACTAAATAAACGACAAGAGACCCGTTTAAAACAACATAATCCAAGACAAGAAGAGACCGCACATGAAGTCATGGAAATACCCATTACACAAAGAGAGCTAGAGCTGGCAATATCCAAATTAAAAATTAAAAAGTCACCAGGCAGTGATGGAGTTTCCAATGAAATGATTAAGAACTTGGGAACTGCAGCTAAAGCAAAACTACTGCAGATCTACAACATTTGCTGGATCACAGGTAGAGTACCACAGGCATGGAGAGAAGCAATTATGATACCATTACTAAAGCTGGGAAAAGATGGTTCAACGACATCCAGCTATAGACCAATCAGCCTTACAAGCTGTTTGTGTAAAACAATGGAACGTATAATCAATCTCAGACTGTAGTGGTACCTGGAAAGTGAAAATCTCCTTGTCCCACAACAAGCAGGCTTTAGACAGTGTTACTCTACCGAAGATCAGGCGACCTATCTTTCCCAGGAAATTGAGGATGCGTTTCAAGAAAAGAAACTGGTACTAGCAGCATGGATAGACCTAAAGAAAGCATTCGATAAAAGTATGGAAGGAAGGGCTTTTGAAGAAACTGAGAAATTATGGAGTAAATGGTAGGATGTACAAATGGGTCAAAGTATACCTGCATAACAGGAGAGCCTGAGTGCAACTGGATGGTCTTAAGAGTAAGAAGGTCTTACTGCGCTAGGGCGTTCCACAAGGAGGGGTACTATCTCCAACACTTTCTGATCGACATCAATGACCTAGTTACTGAACTACCACATGGCATCAAAGTGGCAATGTATGCAGATGACTTGGTAATGTGGTGCACAGAAGAGTATGCAACAGTGGCCTCCAAATTGTTACAAAGAGCTATGAATGCACTGAATTCATGGACAAATAGATGGTGTATCAGCATCAATACAGACAAATGCAGTACTACAATTTTCACTCTCTCCCCAAAACAAAAAGCAGGAGCCATCTACATAAACAATGAGTCTGTGAAAGAAGACATACAAGCTACGTATCTCGGAGTTACATTTGATAACAAACTATCTTGGAAACAGCAGATAAATAAGGCAACCCAAAAAGCAAGGAGAAAGTTGGCTATTCTAAAAAAGTTGTGTGGAACTATGTTGGGGTGCGAGTGAGAAAATACTCAGTAAAGTTTACCAACAGATTATACGCCCACATTTAGAATATGGATCATCTGCATGGTGCTCAGCATCAAACACCACATCGCAAGAACTGGATAAAGTACAAAACCAGGCACTTAGGGTCATCACAGGAGCAATGAAATCAACACCAATATTGGAGATGGAGAAATTGTGGAGGATACCAGCACTGAGGAAACGGAGGGACACAAAGGTGCTGATACAGACAGAAAAATTTGCATGCATGCCGAGACATCCAATGAAGGACCGATTCCAAAATCTTGCATTGGGACGACTTAAGAGAAGCAGTTTTATCCACCAAGCCAAGCGTATTAGTAGACAAACACCAGACATGCCAAGAGTTGTTAACCCCATACTGTCCATACGAGAACATACTCACTGGACAGAGGAATCAGGATTATCAATACAAATACGGACAGAAGTGAAAGGAATATTTTACAGAGGAACAGTATAGTCTACAGCGAAAAACAATAACTCTCAGTTTCCTGGATGAAGAATACCCACAAGACCTATGGATTCGTGCGTACACAGATGGATTAGCACAGAATGCAGTAAAGAATGGGGGAGCAGGTGTATATATAGAATACCCAAATAACACTAGGGATATGAAAAAAAATAATAACAGTGAAATATTGTCACAATTATGATGCAGAAATACAAGCAATAAAAAGTGTCCGGTTAGCGCAATCGATAGGCGGTTGGCTTACCACGGCAACAGCCGGGGTTCGTACCCTGGCGAGGACACCTGGGTTTTACTAATTCCCTAAAAATTAGTACCTCTGAAGTCGGAGTAAATCTGCCTGCATGGCGAGGGGCATCCTGTAATGGGATAAAACAGACTTTACACGCAAAATTCAGTCCCACAAAATTGAGTGGGTGGGACTTCGTCAGAGGTCAAAGCTGACGAAAGCGAACGAACGAACGAACAAGCAATAAAGTTGGCAATAAAAAAACTGCTGAACAGTAATCTTAGCCCACAGCCTGTAGTGTTTTTGACAGATGCAAGATCAGTACTCCAGGCACTACAATCCAGAAAATTACCACATCTGCAGACCTTATTGACTGAACTCTGCAAGCACCACAGGGTTGCCATGCAGTGGATCCCATTTCACTGTGGAATATCAGGAAACGAGAGAGCAGATCAGTTGGCAAAGGAAGGTTCAACTGGCACACAACTAGATACACCAGTTACATACCATCATAAGAAACAGATAAATCAAATCAATCAGAGGACCACAAGCCCCAAATCAGGATGCCTTTCATAATATGAATAGATATGAACAAGTTATCATTATACGCCTCAGAACAGGACACAATCGACTCCATAGTCATATGTATACAAAATTCAAGATCGGCACCTCAACTACTTGTACATGTGGACAGGCGCCCCAAATAGTTGAACACATACTTCAACACTGCACTGGATATAGTAGACTGAGGAAAATCAATTGGCCCATAGATAAAACACTACAGATAAAACTATATGGGTCACTGCAAGAATTACAAAAGATTGTAAAAGACAAGAAACGACATTGCAGATATAGACAATACTTCGGGCGAACGAAAGATAGATGATATTAACAAGAGAGAGAAGTTATAGTGAGAGAGAGGATAGTGAGTACATTATTTATAGTAAGAGACAGGATAGATAGTACAGAATTTATGGTGAGAGAAAGGATAGAGAATCATCATCATGTACCAAATCGGTTGGCGTAGGTGATCATGTGCCTCCACAATCTTCTATCTACAGTGCATCGTATCAGTTCTGTTGATGACAGCTTTCCATGCCATGACACCAAGCTATCCAGTATTTTCTCTCTTTGTCGTCCGCGATCTCTCTTTCCTTTTATTTTGCCAGTTGTAACCAAGTATTCCAACTTTCCTCTTCTCATGATGTGCCCGAAAAATGCTGATTGTTTCTTTCTGATGTGTTTTAGGATCTGCCTTTTTGTGTTGACCTCTTTGAGAACTTCCTCATTTGTGTTTTTAGCTGTCCAGGGAACTTTCAACATTCTTCTGTCTCTGTGGCCTCTAATCGTCTTTTCATTTGTGTGTCTACTGTCCATGATTCGCTATTATATCGATAGAGAATACAGAATCTATAGTGAGAGAATGGATAGAGAATACCGAATTTATAGTGAGAGAAAGGATAGAGAATACAGAATTTATAGTGAGAGAAAGGATAGAGAATACCGAATTTATAGTGAGAGAAGGGAATACAAAATTTATAGTGAGAGAAAGGATAGAGAATACAGAATTTATAGTGAGAGAAGGGAATACAGAATTTATAGTGAGAGAAAGGATAGAGAATACAGAATTTCTAGTGAGAGAAAGGGTAGATAGTACAGAATTTATAGTGAGAGAAAGGATATATAGTACAGAATTTACAGTGAGAGAGAGGGTAGATAGTACATAATTTATAGTGGGAGAAAGGGTAGATAGTACAGAATTTATAGTGAGAGAGAGGGTAGATAGTACAGAATTTATAGTGAGAGAGAGGGTAGATAGTATAGAATTTATAGTGAGAGAGAGGGTAGATAGTACAGAATTTATAGTGAGAGAGAGGGTAGATAGTACAGAATTTATAGTGAGAGAGAGGGTAGATAGTACAGAATTTTTAGTGAGAGAGAGGGTAGATAGTACAGAATTTATTGTGAGAGAGAGGGTAGATAGTACAGAATTTATAGTGAGAGAAAGGGTAGATAGTACAGAATTTATAGTGAGAGAAAGGATAGATAGTGCATAGTTTATAGTGAGAGAGAGGATAGATAGTATAACATTTGGGGCGGAGATATAGAGAAATGATAATTTCTATTGAGAGGGCATGGAATAGAGAATTTAGAATGAAAGGATAGGGGCTAGTGGTATTTGAGCGACTAGTTTATCAATTATAGATAATTGATAATGCAGTATAATGTGTAAATTACCTTCACAGATGCATTTAAAATGGAGATAGACTGAGTACATTCAAGACTGCCATATTGCAACGTTAACTAGGGTCACAATGGACAGACACACAGAATAGCAGAACAGGTCATATAAATTACCAATATAAAATTAGACAAATAAATAAGCAGAAGGGATCTGCTACATCACCAATGTAGAATAAGACAAATAGATAAACAGAAAGGATCTGCCATGTCACCAATATAAAATTAGCCATACAGATAAGCAGAAGGGATAAGGTACATGACCAAAGTAAAATTAGAGATATCGGTGGATATAAAGGATCACTTGCATCATCAATATAAAATAATATAATATTTAATGTTTCGAGCCTTCATTGGGAGCCGCGATAGCTCAGTGGTTAATGAACTGGACTACAAAAGACGAGAGCGGGTTCGATTCTGGTCGACGGCTTCCGGGTTCACCCAGCCTTAAGTGGGTACCGGATTTTTTTCTGGGAAAGTGAAGCGGCACAGGCGTAATACTGACCACATTACCCAAAAAATAAATGCGCCAAAGGTCTATCAAAATGATGGTCACTAACACCTTATTCTCTGTACACCACTTGGCGTGATTGCGGCTCTTTACTATTTTTTTTACGAGCCTTCATTACTAAGATTTGATCCTAATCATTACAATTTGTCGGGAGCCGCGATAGCTCAGTGGTTAGTGAACTGGATTACAAAGGACAAGAGGTATGGTTCGATCCCAACCGACCGCTTCCGGTGTCGGCCTCTGAAAATTTCCTTGTTGGTCTTTTTAGCTGTCCTTTTAACATTCTTCTGAGAAATCCTATCCATGTGGTCTCTATTCGTCTTTTAATTTGTTTGTTCACTGTCCATGATTCGCTTCCATCAGGTCAGAATTGGCACTAAATAGAACGGATGAACTGTCTTTCTTACATTTATTGACATAGACTTGTTGCTGCTCCCCCATTCTTTACTGCATTCTGTGCTGATCCATCTGTGTACACACGAATCCATAGGTCTTGTGGGTACTCTTCATCCAGGAAACTGAGAGTTATTGTTTTTCGCTGTAGGCTATTCTTCATTGATATTGATAATCAGTTTCGTTATTCCAGCATTCAACTTCAAGCCATATTCATAACTTTTTTTTATCTAGTCGTGGTGAGATACGTTAGTTCTTCTACTGAATGGATTCAGCTTTTACAATTTGTTTGTTTGTTTGTTTGTTTTTCGTTAGCTATCTGTGCAGTCCTTTTTGGGTTCATTTGCGTCACAGCAACAAAAACCGACTTGGTGGTCCTGACATGAACGGCCTTAAAACAAAGTGGTCATTATTGGGTAACAGTTGCAATCTAATATAACCTACAAATCCAAGTCTGAGGTTGAACAGGTCGTGCCTCGCCAAGAAGTAGGCAAAGACCTCAAAACCACGACATAACGATTTCAATAAATCACCAGTATAAAAACAGTTAAACAATATGGGCAGAACGAACCAGATTAATCACCAATTAATAATATTAAGTGTACAGATCGAAGAAGATAAAAACAAATCAATTAAAATATAAATGGACAGAGCGGTTCGGATAAATCCTCAAATAAAATTGATAGATAGGCAGAATAAATCAGATAAAACACAAATTAAAAATGATAAATGGGCAGAATAAATCAGATAAATCACCAATTAAAATGTAGAAAGAGAGGGACACGGCTTCTGTGATAAATGATATAGACAACCAAACACATAGCGAGAGCCAGCTGTGACTGTGACTTTCATAATCTGTCAGATTAGACATCATGCAACAGTTGAACTCAATAGATGATTCTACACTTAAGTTAGGTTTCGTGCATTGAAATCTGACCAGTAACGCGTTCTTACAATCTATAGATCCCAAATATCGCGAATCCGTGCACATGGGTCAAGGCTCTTCTAGGAGGCTCTCAATATTTCGAAGAAATGATTGGGGCACTTATGGGCACTTATGGGCACTTATGGGCACTTATGAAAGACGAATATGGCAGACCACAGTGAAAGAGATTGGACCTTCATCACGTAATATCCTAAAGAAAGCCATGGAGAAGGTAAAAGAGGCAGAGGCAGACCAAGATTAACATGGACGAGTAACATCAAAAGATGGACAGGTCAGCCTATGACATTCTGCACCATCAAATCAAGAGACAGAGCGGAATGGCGCTCCATGGTAGCCAACCTTCGATGCGGAGACGGCACTCAATAATGATGACCTATGAGTCCGTCCTGTGTGCAGTGATGATGATCCTAGTCTAAGAGAGCATACCGTAAGGCAATCAGATACAGAAAGTGTAGACAGAACGTGTTAGAAAAACCTCCAGTATAAACACACGTTAACAACAACAATGAGAACAATGCACTACCAGAATAATGTTTACTTCCTTATGTCAGGTATATCTCACACACTAGATGGCGGGGGCATCCAAATATTGCTCTTTGAAAGTCTTCATTAACAACGTTTCTATGAAGAAATCGTATGTAAATTTACCAAATATATCTATAAAGCAATGCATGCCATTATATAGACAAGAACAACGTACTGCAACTTGAGACTGCAGTACCATCAGTGTCACTAGTGATGATGACTCATTTAAATAACTTGTGAATTGTTGAATCTTAAATTACTTATCTTTTTGACATACTTTAGAAATTAGTGTTTTGCATTATGGAAGGAAGCTTTAACGTGATAATGTTGTCTTCAGTGTTTTTATTATCATAGTCAGGTTTTCGTGTTCGTATAACTCATAGTCAGGTTTTCGTGTTCGTATAACTGATTTAATACATAAAGATAATAGGGAATTAAAGTGTGTGCTTTTATCATAATACCAAAGGGCTCAACTTTTATTTATTTTATTTTGAGGACCCGAACTCCTGCCTGTTAAAATCAGCCTAAGTATGTTTTTTCCTCACTTCAAACCAGGGCTCTTGTACAAAAGAGTAATGTATTATGTGTACAAAAGGGATAATATATTTGGTGTACACAGGGGGGTAATGTATATGTAAGACGTATAGAAAAATAACTGTCGAGATAAGAGTAGTTTTAACATCTTTTTGTGTTGTCAAACACACAGCGATGGAGGGTTTATAAACACACCAGTTAACAACACTCTGGCGTCTCCATTGTCAAAACTCCCCTTCGTGTGGGCCAACAATGACAACGAGAAGAAGATACAAGGAATTCCCTTTTCATTTGGAGTGGCTTTTCCACACGCCTTCTTCCACGGAACTCCACAACTGTCCCATGGGGTTCCACGAGGGCTACGATTATCTATCATTACCTGCATCGCAACGATTTAACACGCAACCGGACTTCCATCTCAACTTCCTGACGATGGCAATCAAAATATACTCCCGCATAGAAAGAAGCCGATTCCTGTCGGACAAAGAAGCCTCGAAGCAACAATCTTTGACAGGACTTAACTGTAAACAAAGCGCCAAATAAACGCACCAATCCCGAAACAGTGCGGGAGGTTGGAAGGGAGTACACTGGATAGTCACCTGATATATTTAAGGTTGAAAATCAGAACTCAGGATAATTTACGTGGATTAAGTCTTCGCTGAACAAAGCTGATTGTACATTGCATTACAGTCATCTATCAAATTCTTTATGTAGACATCGCAGAAAGAAAGCGATCCAAGTGTAGTCAAGAGAAAAGACTGAAAAGTAGTCAGATCTTATGATTCAAGAAATCGGAGACCATAAATCAAAACCCCCTGTGGTTTAGAGTGACCTACATTTGTGTCGTAACTACCGGGGGTTCTGACATCTACTTGAAGTTTGCAATTAACCGATGCAAGTCATTTGCTGAGGCTGTATTATGCGCTGTGATGCGCTTGATGCACAGGCAATTTCCCATCTGAAGGAATTTTGCTCCTTCTTTGCGCGCTTTGTGAAGAATAGATTGATGTGTTTAATACGACCACTAGGATTATAAAAGACACACACCAGGGGTGTTCTTGACAAGTCCCGGACGCTCTTATTTGCTTCGTGACTCGTCAACGAGATGATATATGACTGATGATAGATGTTTGCGGGCGCATGTTATTTATGTTCGGGAGAAGTGCAACAACACTAGACTGAAGTTGTCATCATCGTCGGAGGCTAAGGGACATCTACCAGTGGTACACACGTGGTATGTGATTCATAGACGACTACTTTCACTTTTCTAGAACCCTTCACACGGTCTTGACCAGCAGGGTATAATCATAGCTAAGATTAAAGACCATGTGACTCTCCTTCCCATTCTGACCACGGTCCACGACACAGGGAAGTCATTTTTCTTTTCTTAAACCAGTTTCCATTATTTTGTTTTGGATGTTTCATTACTGGTTAGCTATTTAGGATTAGTTTTATCTACTTACATATCTGTGTGTGCGTGTTGTTTGTTTGTTCCTGCTGAAGGCCTATTCAGCTGAAACGTCGTTCAAATCTGTGTCGTCTATCAATCACGTAAAGCTTTTACTATAACATTTTTTCTAATTTTTTTTTTGCAAATCTTCATCATAGACGACTACTTGCGTCATAGTCAGAGTCAGTAACAGCAATATTTCCGCTGGTGGTCACCCACATCAAGCAATGGGAGTTTGGAAAGTCTAGAGGCACGACGTCGTGCTCTGGACACGAACGACACGGGTTTAAAGCCCACCGGAAGTGACGATTTGTCAAAAATCATCATCATGTGCCATACCGGTTGGCGGAGGCGATCATGTCCTTCCACGATCTTCTATCTACAGTGCATCGTATCAGTTCTGTTGTTGACTGTTTTCAATGCCATGACACCAAGCTATCCAGTATTTTCTCTCTTTTGTCGTCCGCGATCTCTCTTTCCTTCTATTTTGCCAGTTGTAACCAAGTTGTTTTTGTCAAAAATAGGGAAAATTAATCCGTGCTTATCTCATGACAGAACCCTCCCCTAATTTCTTATGTATTGAGATCCGATGTCTAGCCCTCTCTGGGTAGTGAGATCCGATGTCTAGCCCTCACTGGGTAGTGAGATCCGATGTCTAGCCCTCTCTGGGTAGTGAGATCCGATGTCTAGCCCTCTCTGGGTAGTGAGATCCGATGTCTAGCCCTCACTGGGTAGTGAGATCCGATGTCTAGCCCTCTCTGGGTAGTGAGATCCGATGTCTAGCCCTCTCTGGGTAGTGAGATCCGATGTCTAGCCCTCTCTGGGTAGTGAGATCCGATGTCTAGCCCTCTCTGGGTAGTGAGATCCGATGTCTAGCCCTCTTGGATAACGGCAATAAACAGGAGGTTAAGGAACCTTTGGCAGTTAACATCAAGAAGAGTAGGCCATAAATACGGCCGCCCCAGGGCAAAAATGTCAGCAGAAACCTACCCACGCAGTGGTTCCCAGACTGTACTACGTAGTTCGTGCACCACGGCCAGGATTTTCCACGGATTTTCCCATGATTCTCGAGGAGGATATCGTTGCACCTATGGGTTCGTCCGGTTTGCAGCGACGACGATCCTAACAACAAAACGTTTGAAGGTAATAAGCTGGGTACTTGCCTAGCTATAGTCGGATGCTCTTCTTTTCCCGTACCACCCGTATCCTCTCTTTCTTTTACTCTTCTGCCTGTTTTCTTCGTGTCCTCTGGGAAACCTTTAATTTTATCAATTTTTACAATTTTTCAATGTTTAGTTACTTTGGCTTAATAATTAAATTATATCAGCCCTATTGCCTATTGAGTCGCGATAGCTCAGTGGTTAGTGCACTGGACTACAAAGGACAAGGAGTAGGGTTCGACCCCAACCGACGGCTTCCGGGTTCACCCAGCCTTATATGGGTACCGGATTTTTTTCTGGGAAAGTAAAGCAGCACGGGCGTAATACCGACCACATTACACCAAAAATCATGTGCTGAAGGTCTGTAAAATATAGGGTCACTAACACCATATTTCCCTATACGCCACTTGGCGTGATGGGTGTTTACTTTTACATTTTTCTATTGCCTATTAATCTTTTAACCAGATTCTACGAAAATCCTGGCCACCGTCTTTTCCGCCATTTTTTTTTTAAGAGCGGTGTGTTGCATTCTGACTCGGAACTTAGTGTTTAATGCGTTTGATATACCCGATGAAGTTTTTGCCGAAACGTTGCGGTTTGTCTTATCTTTCTGTTAGTCTAGCCACTCAATACTATTTTATGTTTATTTTTCTGGTTTTGCGTATTATGGCACGCGTTTTTACTGATATGTATATGTTTGGTGGTTACAGGAGTATGTCTATATTGATTGGTGTATATGCTTATGTTTATTTTGTATGTATTAATAATATGTGTAATACCATATGGATGTATATATAGAGGTTGGAACGGGTGTCAGTGGATGTGTGTGTGTATGTAAATAGAGTTTTTTTTCTTCTATTTGGATGTAGTGGGTCAGGTGTTTATATGTGGGAGTCAGGTGGATTATATAGCAGTAGTTTTTTTTTATGTGTGGTATATGATGATAAAGAATAATGACACTGTGACCTTCCAGGCATGTCGTAAGAGGCGACTAAGGAGATTGATCGATGGCTTAACAAGCTGTCATTGTAAAAAGTATTGTTATGGAAACAGAAGCAATGATCTCTGCAATATATGCCTGTTAGACACGCAAGGTTTCTGCTTTTGAGATTGTAGTTCTGCCCTATGTGCCGTCTTCGGCTCGAAAGGACAATAGATAGATAGATGTGTGAGACACTTAACACTTATTCGTGTATGCATGCATGGGTATGTATGTAAGTGGGTGTACATGTATATCTTTCATATGTATGGGTGTTTGTGTATTACTGTTTAAGTGCATGTGGATTTGATAGTAGTTATACGTGTATGTATTGTGTGCCTGCTGTATATATGTTTCGGTATAGGAGTACAATATTGTATGTGCATGCATATGTGCATATATATACAGATGTGTGTATATATATATATATAAACATAGAGACATAAAAAGGGGTGGGGGAGGGTAAATGTGGGTAGGGGACATAACTACGTCTATGTTAGTCATAACTACGTCTATGTTAGTTATAACCACGTCAATGTTAGTCATAATTACGTCTATGTTAGTCATAACCACGTCTATCTTAGTTATAACCACGTCTATGTTAGTCATAACTACGTCTGTGATAGTCATAACTACTTCTATGTTAGTCATAACAACCTCTATGTTAGTCATAGTCACGTCTATGTTAGTCATAACTACGTCTATGTTAGTCATAACCACGTCTATGTTAGTCATAACCACGTCTATGTTAGTCATAACCACGTCTATGTTAGTCATAACCACGTCTATGTTAGTCATAACTACGTCTGTGATAGTCATAACCACCTCTATGTTAGTCATAAATACGATTATGTTAGTCATAACCACGTCTATGTTAGTCATAACCACGTCTATGTTAGTTATAACCACGTCTATGTTAGTCATAACCACGTCTATGTTAGTCATAACTACGATTATGTTAGTCATAACCACCTCTATGTTAGTCACAACTACAACTATGTTAGTCATAGCTACGTCTATGTTAGTCATAACTACGTCTATGTTAGTCATAACTACATATATGTTAGTTATAACTACGTATATGTTAGTCATAACCACGTCTATGTTAGTCATAACTACGTCTATGTTAGTCATAACTACGTCTATGTTAGTCACAACTACATCTATGTTAGTCATAACCACGTCTATGTTAGTCATAACTACGTCATTGTTAGTCATAACTACGTCTATGTTAGTCACAACTACATCTATATTAGTCATAACCACGTCTATGTTAGTCATAACTACGTCTATGCTAGTCACAACTGCATCTATGTTAGTCATAACTACGTCTATGTTAGTCACAACTACCTCTATGTTAGTCATAACCACGTCTATGTTAGTCATAACCACGTCTATGTTAGTCATGATTACGTCTATGTTAGTCACAACTACATCTATGTTAATCATAACCACGTCTATGTTAGTCATAACTACATCTATGTTAGTCATAACCACGTCTATGTTAGTCATAACTACATCTATGTTAGTCATAACCACGTCTATGTTAGTCATAACTACATCTATGTTAGTCATAACTACATCTATGTTAGTCATAACCACGTCTATGTTAGTCATAACTACGTCTATGTTAGTCATAACTACATCTATGTTAGTCATAACTACGTCTATGTTAGTCATAACTACATCTATGTTAGTCATAACTACATCTATGTTAGTTATAACCACGTCTATGTTAGTCATAACTACGTCTATGTTAGTCATAACTACATCTATGTTAGTTATAACTACATATATGTTAGTCATAACTACATCTATGTTAGTCATAACTACATCTATGTTAGTCATAACTACATATATGTTAGTCATAACTACGTCTATGTTAGTCATAACTACATCTATGTTAGTCATAACTACATCTATATTAGTAATAACTACATTTATGTTAGTCATAACTACATCTATGTTAGTCATAACTACATTTATGTTAGTCATAACCACGTTTATGTTAGTCATAACTACATTTATGTTAGTCACAACTGCATCTATGTTAGTCATAATTACATTTATGTTAGTCATAACTACATCTATGTTAGTCATAACTACATCTATGTTAGTCATAACTACATCTATGTTAGTCACAACTACATCTATGTTAGTCATAACTACATTTATGTTAGTCATAACTACATCTATGTTAGTCATAACTACATTTATGTTAGTCATAACCACGTCTATGTTAGTCACAACTACATCTATGTTAGTCATAACTACATTTATTTTAGTCATAACTACATCTATGTTAGTCATAACAACGTCTATGTTAGTCATAACTACGATTATGTTAGTCATAACCACCTCTATGTTAGTCACAACTACATCTATGTTAGTCATAGCTACGTCTATGTTAGTCATAACTACGTCTATGTTAGTCATAACTACATATATGTTAGTTATAACTACGTATATGTTAGTCATAACCACGTCTATGTTAGTCATAACTACGTCTATGTTAGTCATAACTACGTCTATGTTAGTCACAACTACATCTATGTTAGTCATAACCACGTCTATGTTAGTCATAACTACGTCATTGTTAGTCATAACTACGTCTATGTTAGTCACAACTACATCTATGTTAGTCATAACCACGTCTATGTTAGTCATAACTACGTCTATGCTAGTCACAACTACATCTATGTTAGTCATAACTACGTCTATGTTAGTCACAACTACATCTATGTTAGTCATAACCACGTCTATGTTAGTCATAACCACGTCTATGTTAGTCATGATTACGTCTATGTTAGTCACAACTACATCTATGTTAATCATAACCACGTCTATGTTATTCATAACTACATCTATGTTAGTCATAACCACGTCTATGTTAGTCATAACTACGTCTATGTTAGTCATAACCACGTCTATGTTAGTCATAACTACATCTATGTTAGTCATAACTACATCTATGTTAGTCATAACCACGTCTATGTTAGTCATAACTACGTCTATGTTAGTCATAACTACATCTATGTTAGTCATAACTACGTCTATGTTAGTCATAACTACATCTATGTTAGTCATAACTACATCTATGTTAGTTATAACCACGTCTATGTTAGTCATAACTACGTCTATGTTAGTCATAACTACATCTATGTTAGTCATAACTACATATATGTTAGTCATAACTACATCTATGTTAGTCATAACTACATCTATGTTAGTCATAACTACATATATGTTAGTCATAACTACGTCTATGTTAGTCATAACTACATCTATGTTAGTCATAACTACATCTATATTAGTAATAACTACATTTATGTTAGTCATAACTACATCTATGTTAGTCATAACTACATTTATGTTAGTCATAACCACGTTTATGTTAGTCATAACTACATTTATGTTAGTCACAACTGCATCTATGTTAGTCATAATTACATTTATGTTAGTCATAACTACATCTATGTTAGTCATAACTACATCTATGTTAGTCATAACTACATCTATGTTAGTCACAACTACATCTATGTTAGTCATAACTACATTTATGTTAGTCATAACTACATCTATGTTAGTCATAACTACATTTATGTTAGTCATAACCACGTCTATGTTAGTCACAACTACATCTATGTTAGTCATAACTACATTTATTTTAGTCATAACTACATCTATGTTAGTCATAACTACGTCTATGTTAGTCATAACTACATCTATGTTAGTCATAACTACATCTATGTTAGTCACAACTACATCTATGTTAGTCATAACTACATTTATGTTAGTCATAACTACATCTATGTTAGTCATAACTACGATTATGTTAGTCATAACCACCTCTATGTTAGTCACAACTACATCTATGTTAGTCATAGCTACGACTATGTTAGTCATAACTACGTCTATGTTAGTCATAACTACATATATGTTAGTTATAACTACGTATATGTTAGTCATAACCACGTCTATGTTAGTCATACCTACGTCTATGTTAGTCATAACTACGTCTATGTTAGTCACAACTACATCTATGTTAGTCATAACCACGTCTATGTTAGTCATAACTACGTCATTGTTAGTCATAACTACGTCTATGTTAGTCACAACTACATCTATATTAGTCATAACCACGTCTATGTTAGTCATAACTACGTCTATGCTAGTCACAACTGCATCTATGTTAGTCATAACTACGTCTATGTTAGTCACAACTACATCTATGTTAGTCATAACCACGACTATGTTAGTCATAACCACGTCTATGTTAGTCATGATTACGTCTATGTTAGTCACAACTACATCTATGTTAATCATAACCACGTCTATGTTAGTCATAACTACATCTATGTTAGTCATAACCACGTCTATGTTAGTCATAACTACATCTATGTTAGTCATAACCACGTCTATGTTAGTCATAACTACATCTATGTTAGTCATAACTACATCTATGTTAGTCATAACCACGTCTATGTTAGTCATAACTACGTCTATGTTAGTCATAACTACATCTATGTTAGTCATAACTACGTCTATGTTAGTCATAACTACATCTATGTTAGTCATAACTACATCTATGTTAGTTATAACCACGTCTATGTTAGTCATAACTACGTCTATGTTAGTCATAACTACATCTATGTTAGTTATAACTACATATATGTTAGTCATAACTACATCTATGTTAGTCATAACTACATCTATGTTAGTCATAACTACATATATGTTAGTCATAACTACGTCTATGTTAGTCATAACTACATCTATGTTAGTCATAACTACATCTATATTAGTAATAACTACATTTATTTTAGTCATAACTACATCTATGTTAGTCATAACTACATTTATGTTAGTCATAACCACGTTTATGTTAGTCATAACTACATTTATGTTAGTCACAACTGCATCTATGTTAGTCATAATTACATTTATGTTAGTCATAACTACATCTATGTTAGTCATAACTACATCTATGTTAGTCATAACTACATCTATGTTAGTCACAACTACATATATGTTAGTCATAACTACATTTATGTTAGTCATAACTACGTCTATGTTAGTCACAACTACATCTATGTTAGTCATAACCACGTCTATGTTAGTCATAACCACGACTATGTTAGTCATGATTACGTCTATGTTAGTCACAACTACATCTATGTTAATCATAACCACGTCTATGTTAGTCATAACTACATCTATGTTAGTCATAACCACGTCTATGTTAGTCATAACTACATCTATGTTAGTCATAACCACGTCTATGTTAGTCATAACTACATCTATGTTAGTCATAACTACATCTATGTTAGTCATAACCACGTCTATGTTAGTCATAACTACGTCTATGTTAGTCATAACTACATCTATGTTAGTCATAACTACGTCTATGTTAGTCATAACTACATCTATGTTAGTCATAACTACATCTATGTTAGTTATAACCACGTCTATGTTAGTCATAACTACGTCTATGTTAGTCATAACTACATCTATGTTAGTCATAACTACATATATGTTAGTCATAACTACATCTATGTTAGTCATAACTACATCTATGTTAGTCATAACTACATATATGTTAGTCATAACTACGTCTATGTTAGTCATAACTACATCTATGTTAGTCATAACTACATCTATATTAGTAATAACTACATTTATGTTAGTCATAAGTACATCTATGTTAGTCATAACTACATTTATGTTAGTCATAACCCCGTTTATGTTAGTCATAACTACATTTATGTTAGTCACAACTGCATCTATGTTAGTCATAATTATATTTATGTTAGTCATAACTACATCTATGTTAGTCATAACTACATCTATGTTAGTCATAACTACATCTATGTTAGTCACAACTACATCTATGTTAGTCATAACTACATTTATGTTAGTCATAACTACATATATGTTAGTCATAACTACATTTATGTTAGTCATAACCACGTCTATGTTAGTCACAACTACATCTATGTTAGTCATAACTACATTTATTTTAGTCATAACTACATCTATGTTAGTCATAACTACGTCTATGTTAGTCATAACTACATCTATGTTAGTCATAACTACATCTATGTTAGTCACAACTACATCTATGTTAGTCATAACTACATTTATGTTAGTCATAACTACATCTATGTTAGTCATAACTACGATTATGTTAGTCATAACCACCTCTATGTTAGTCACAACTACATCTATGTTAGTCATAGCTACGTCTATGTTAGTCATAACTACGTCTATGTTAGTCATAACTACATATATGTTAGTTATAACTATGTATATGTTAGTCATAACCACGTCTATGTTAGTCATAACTACGTCTATGTTAGTCATAACTACGTCTATGTTAGTCACAACTACATCTATGTTAGTCATAACCACGTCTATGTTAGTCATAACTACGTCATTGTTAGTCATAACTACGTCTATGTTAGTCACAACTACATCTATATTAGTCATAACCACGTCTATGTTAGTCATAACTACGTCTATGCTAGTCACAACTGCATCTATGTTAGTCATAACTACGTCTATGTTAGTCACAACTACATCTATGTTAGTCATAACCACGTCTATGTTAGTCATAACCACGTCTATGTTAGTCATGATTACGTCTATGTTAGTCACAACTACATCTATGTTAATCATAACCACGTCTATGTTAGTCATAACTACATCTATGTTAGTCATAACCACGTCTATGTTAGTCATAACTACATCTATGTTAGTCATAACCACGTCTATGTTAGTCATAACTACATCTATGTTAGTCATAACTACATCTATGTTAGTCATAACCACGTCTATGTTAGTCATAACTACGTCTATGTTAGTCATAACTACATCTATGTTAGTCATAACTACGTCTATGTTAGTCATAACTACATCTATGTTAGTCATAACTACATCTATGTTAGTTATAACCACGTCTATGTTAGTCATAACTACGTCTATGTTAGTCATAACTACATCTATGTTAGTTATTACTACATATATGTTAGTCATAACTACATCTATGTTAGTCATAACTACATCTATGTTAGTCATAACTACATATATGTTAGTCATAACTACGTCTATGTTAGTCATAACTACATCTATGTTAGTCATAACTACATCTATATTAGTAATAACTACATTTATGTTAGTCATAACTACATCTATGTTAGTCATAACTACATTTATGTTAGTCATAACCACGTTTATGTTAGTCATAACTACATTTATGTTAGTCACAACTGCATCTATGTTAGTCATAATTACATTTATGTTAGTCATAACTACATCTATGTTAGTCATAACTACATCTATGTTAGTCATAACTACATCTATGTTAGTCACAACTACATCTATGTTAGTCATAACTACATTTATGTTAGTCATAACTACATCTAGGGTGTCCGGTTAGCGCAATCGATAGGCGGTTGGCTTACCACGGCAACAGCCGGGGTTCGTAATCCTGGCGAGGACACCTGGGTTTTACTAATTCCCTAAAAATTAGTAGAAGCCGCGATAGATCAGTGGTTAGTGAACTGGACTACTACGGACAAGGGGTAGGGTTCGATCCCAACCGACGGCTCCGGGTTCACCCAGCCTTAAAATGGGTACCGGATTTTTTCTGGGAAAGTAAAAGCAGCACGGGCGTAATACCGACCACATTACCCCAAAAATCATGTGCTGAAGGTCTGTAAAATATAGGGTCACTAACACCATATTTCCCTATACGCCACTTGGCGTGACGGGGGGTACTTTACTTTACTTTATAAC
Source organism: Megaustenia siamemsis (assembly GCA_032433765.1). Taxonomy (NCBI): domain Eukaryota; kingdom Metazoa; phylum Mollusca; class Gastropoda; order Stylommatophora; family Ariophantidae; genus Megaustenia; species Megaustenia siamemsis. The sequence goes on along the minus strand of JAVIAB010000106.1, from coordinate 20,607,457 downwards.
TACATCTATGTTAGTCATAACTACATTTATGTTAGTCATAACCACGTCTATGTTAGTCACAACTACATCTATGTTAGTCATAACTACATTTATTTTAGTCATAACTACATCTATGTTAGTCATAACTACGTCTATGTTAGTCATAACTACGATTATGTTAGTCATAACCACCTCTATGTTAGTCACAACTACATCTATGTTAGTCATAGCTACGTCTATGTTAGTCATAACTACGTCTATGTTAGTCATAACTACATATATGTTAGTTATAACTACGTATATGTTAGTCATAACCACGTCTATGTTAGTCATAACTACGTCTATGTTAGTCATAACTACGTCTATGTTAGTCACAACTACATCTATGTTAGTCATAACCAGGTCTATGTTAGTCATAACTACGTCATTGTTAGTCATAACTACGTCTATGTTAGTCACAACTACATCTATGTTAGTCATAACCACGTCTATGTTAGTCATAACTACGTCTATGCTAGTCACAACTACATCTATGTTAGTCATAACTACGTCTATGTTAGTCACAACTACATCTATGTTAGTCATAACCACGTCTATGTTAGTCATAACCACGTCTATGTTAGTCATGATTACGTCTATGTTAGTCACAACTACATCTATGTTAGTCATAACTACGTCTATGTTAGTCATAACTACATCTATGTTAGTCATAACTACATCTATGTTAGTCATAACCACGTCTATGTTAGTCATAACTACATTTATGTTAGTCAAAACTACATCTATGTTAGTCATAACTACATCTATGTTAGTCATTACCACGTCTATGTTAGTCATAACTACATTTATGTTAGTCATAACTACATTTATGTTAGTCATAACCACGTCTATGTTACTCATAACCACGTCTATGCCACTTTCCATTCCTATAAAAATAAAAATCTGACACCCATTTTAGACCGTGAACCTGAAAGCCGTCGATGAGGATATACCCTTGACTCGGTGTTCAATCTCTTTATATATTTATTTGTCGTTATGGTTAGCACAGAGGGCTTGCATTAGGCCGTAACGTCGAGTTGTTTCGTTCATTATCTAGATAAACCTCAACCCTACTATTGTTTCTATCATATTCAAACTGGTTAGTCTGTTTTCAGTGGCACCTCTGGGAGGCGGAATTTGAGTTGGATCTGGTACTGCTCCCTTCTTTGCGTTTCCTTTCTCCAGCAGTCAGCTATGAGTCGCAGATCGATTTTAATTCATGTTTGGGCGTGCGTCTTACCTCCCTTCAGGGTATAAATGATGATGACACTACAAGAGCGACAACTTAATGCATATAATTCTTCTGTCAGATAACAGATTTGTAATAAATGAGTAATTGAGTTGAAGCACTGCTGAATGTCCTATTAAAGGGATGCAATTTTCAAACAGCTTACAGTGAATTATCCCCCGTCGGTATATCTCGGAAATGCCCGAGCTCAATCAATATCCACAGCGGCTTCCTTTAATCACACAATGACATTCTAGCTCAAATCGTGTAGAATTTGTGCAGGATTTTGGATGGTGAGGATGTCCCGAGTTTACTTGATTACACTGATTTCTAAAACTGAGATTTAATGGGCGTGATTAAGATCTGACACAACGCAAAAATTTGAATTTACTATTTTTTTTTTTTTAGCGCTATTAATATATCCATAATTAAAAGACGATTACAGGAAACAGAGATGGGATTTCTCAGAAGAATGTTGAAAGTTCCCTCATCATCATGCACCGTCTCCACATCGAAGGTTGGCTACCATAGAGCGCCATTCCACTCTGTCTCTTGCTTTGATGGTGCAGATTGTTATAGGTTGACTTGTCCATCTTTTGATGTTACTCGTCCATGTTAGTCTTGGTTTGCTTCTGCCTCTTTTAACTTGTATTTTCCCTTCCAATATTACTTTTATTAGGAAAGTTCAATAGACAGCTAAAAAGTCAAATGAGGAAATTCTCAAAGAGGCCAACACAAAAAGGGAGCTCCAAAAAACATTAGAAAAAAAAAAACAATCAACATTTTTCGGGCACATCATGACAAGAGGAAAGATGGAATACTTGGTTACAACTGGCAAAATAAAAGTAAAGAGAGAACGCGGACGACAAAGGGAGAAAATACTGGACAGCTTGGTGCCATGGCTTGGAAAACAACAGAACTGATACGATGCACTGTAGATAGAAGATTGTTGAAGGACATGATCTACGTGATTCCCAACTAATTTGCCACCTGAACCACTCCTCCCTGCCAAAGACCCACCTGGTAGACAATTACTACAGTTTGTCCTTTCAGATTTTCTGGTGTCATATTTTGAAGTCCGGTGATGGAACAGGATAATGTTAGATTTGTTTCGCCCTCAAATGATTTCCAATTTTTATGTTGCTGGGCCATACAATACAAGGTTGTGATTTGCTGACTGTTATGACGGCCATCTTCATTATCAGAATGAGGATTGAAGCAGTGCTTTTCGTTGTTTTTTTTTAAATTTTTTTTTTACTTTTTTACACTTTAAGAGAACGCGTCCTAAACATTTTATTTATGTTCTGTTTCTTGTGTGTCTGCACATTGGATACGCCAACCGGTATGGCACATGATGATGAACACCCAGTGCGTTAATAAAAAGTTTGCTTGACTCTATTATCCAGTCACATCAAACGAGAATCGTAGTATACATAGCCTCTGCCGTACTTACGTTTGAATTATCGTTGTTGTTGTTCTTCTTCTACCTTTTTAGCTCCCAGTGGAGCATAGGTCTTCAACAAACACTTTCCAAGTCGTTCTGTTTTTTGCCATTCTTTTAAGATCATTCCATGTCTTCCCCATCATCTTCATCTCTGCTTCTATCTGTCTTCTCCAAGAATTCCTTGGTCTCCTCGTTGTCTTTTCCCCTGGGGATTCCAAAAAAGGGCCTGTTGTGTAATACTCTCAGTTGGCTTCCGCAGTGTGTGTCCTATCCAGCGCCATCGTCTTAGCTGTATCTCTTTATCCACTGGTATTTGACTGGTACATTTCCATAATTCTATGTTAGTGATTTTATCCTGCCATAAAAACAATTATCGTTGTTAACGACCATAAATGTGGATTTATAGAAGAATAGGTAGAAATGAATGGAAAGAAAAGAAAAGAAAAGAAACAATGAAGTCCTAAAACAACTGAAAATTAATAGAGAACTGGTAAATACAATTCTAACAAGACAAATGAGATTTTTGGGGCATTTTAAAAGACACAACAGCCTACTAAAAGTAATCTTGGAAGGGAAAATACAAAGTAAAAGAGGCAGAGGCAGACCTAGACTAACATGGACGAGTAACATCAAAAGATGGGCAAGTTAGACTATAACAACCTGCACCATCAAAGCAAGAGACAGTTGCTCCATGGTAGCCAACCTTCGATGCGGAGACGGCACTCATGGATGATGATGATGATGATGATGATGATGATGATGAGCGACAATAAATAACATAAGAATGTGAGTTAATGACAATTCTAGTTATCTCGGTAGCATTGATGTAATGTTTACCAGGATGCGTTCCGGACCGTTCCTAATGAAAAAAAAGCTCTGAATAAATCGAAATGTGATTAATATTTTCATAGAATAATTCTTGTAAAACAACTTTATTTTTAAAGACAAATAAATTGTACAATATCCTGTGTGCAGTATTTAATGTCTAACCTCAAAGAGCGGAGGTGCGGATCATAGCAGCAGACCTGGAAGTTGTCTGCGACCCACAGCTGATGGCTTGCGCCAGGATCGGTGAACCAGAACCACCCAGACCCTGCTCCACCGTGGTGCCACTAGTAACAGACTAACTTGTCTAGTCTGGCTAATCGAAGAGGGGAAGACAATCCGGTACTCAAAAATTACATGCTGAAGTCGGATGTGTTGGGCCGAAAGGCGCAAATATCACAGTTATACTGCAAACCACAACACAACGCAGACACGCCCACTTAACGTCCTTTTAATGGCGGATGATGAAGAGGTACACTCCTTTAGTCATCGGGAGAACGCAAGCAAGCAAACAAGGAAGCAAGCAAACAAGCAGGCAAACAAGCAAGCAAGCAAACAAGCAAGCAAACAAGTAAATATTTTCACAATTTGAAGATTACATTTCTTGATAAAATGTGAATGAACAAGAAAAAAAGGCATTTTATATATGGCGGTGGGAGGGGGCGGTAGATGAGCAAGGCGCACAATGAGAGATAGCTTTGCTCTTGCAATGTGGAACGTAGAGTCGGAATGGGACGAAGACACCTTGCCTCTCATAAATCGGATATTTCGGGCCGAAATGTGTTTGCTTCACATTTACTATAAATCGCCGTCAAAGGGACAGACATTTATTTCTAGAGTGAATTTGAACGAAAAGAAAGTAGTGGTGGTAGCTTTAGTAGTAGTAGTAGTGATATTGTTGGTGGTTATTATATAATGTCGGGAGCCGCTATAGCTCAGTGGTTAGTGAACTAGACTACAAAGGACAAGAGGTAGGGTTCGATCCCAACCAACGGCGTCCGGGTTCACCCAGCCTTAAATGGGTAGCAGATTTTTTTTTTATTCTGGGAAAGTAAAGCGGCACGGGGGTAATACCGACCACATTACCCCAAATATCATGTGCTGAAGGTCTGTAAAATTTATGGTCACTAACACCATATTCCCTATACGCCACTTGGCATGACGAGGGTACTTTACTTTACATTTTACTATTATCTAATGTTAGGGGCCGAGACGAGCTGTTTGATTCGCTAAATCTCTGTAGTTTGTTGGTTGTTGCAGGGTTTAACTGGAGTAGATGCAGTGTTTACGTTCTGAAAGTAGTGTGATACTATCTATCTATCTATCTATCTATCTATCTATCTATCTATTTATCTATCTATCTATCTATCTATCTATCTATCTATCTATCTATCTATCTATCTATCTATCTATCTATCTATCTATCTATCTATCTATCTATCTATCTATCTATCTATCTATCTATCTATCTGTCTGTCTGTCTGTCTGTCTGTCTGTCTGTCTGTCTGTCTGTCTGTCTGTCTGTCTGTCTGTCTGTCTGTCTGTCTGTCTGTCTATCTATCTATCTATCTATCTATCTATCTATCTGTCTGTCTGTCTGTCTGTCTGTCTGTCTGTCTGTCTGTCTGTCTGACTGACTGTCTGTCTGTCTGTCTGTCTGTCTATCTATCTATCTATCTATCTGTCTATCTGTCTATCTATCTATCTATCTATCTATCTATCTATCTATCTATCTATCTATCTATCTATCTATCTATCTATCTATCTATCTATCTATCTATCTATCTATCTATCTATCTATCTATCTATCTATCTATCTATCTATCTATCTATCTATCTATCTATCTATCTATCTATCTATCTGTCTGTCTGTCTGTCTGTCTGTCTGTCTGTCTGTCTGTCTGTCTGTCTGTCTGTCTGTCTATCTATCTATCTATCTATCTGTCCGTCCGTTGAAGTAGTAATATCTAGGTTTTTTTTCTAGCAGTTTTGGTAATGAAATAAATATTTGGGAACTTCGTTAACCTCAGACGGAAGATGTACAAAAGAGGTGAGATGCAGAATGGCTCAGGCAAAAACAGCTTTCCAGAAAATGAGGAAGATACTATGCAATCCATTTTTGACAATAGGAACAAAAAAAAAGAGTTCTCAAATGTTATGTAGAGCCAGTATTAACATATGGATGTGAATCATGGACAATAGGACAACAAACAAGAAAATCAATGAAGGCTGTAGAAATGTGGTTTTACAAAAGAATGTTTAGAATACCATGGACAGCTAAGGTGAGTAATGAAAATGTTCGGTAAGAGGTCAAACCAAAAAGAGAGCTAATTTCCAATATTAGGAAGAGACAATCATCATTTGCAATGTTAGTAGTAGTGTTAGTAGTAGTGTTAGTAGTAGTGTTAGTAGTAGTGTTAGTAGTAGTGTTAGTAGTAGTGTTAATAGTAGTGTTAGTAGCAGTGATATTAGTAGTGTTAGTAGTAGTGTTAGTAGTAGTGTTAGTAGTAGTGTTAGTAGCAGTGTTAGTAGTAGTGTTAGTAATAGTGTTAGTAGTAGTGTTACTAGTAGTGTTAATAGTAGTGTTAGTAGTAGTGTTAGTAGTAGTGTTAGTAGTAGTGTTAGTAGCAGTGTTAGTAGTAGTGTTAGTAGTAGTGTTAGTAGTAAAGTTAATAGTAGTGTTAGTAGCAGTGTTAGGTGCAATGTTTGTATTTGTGTTAGTAGTAGTGTTAGTAGTAGTGTTAGTAGTAGTGTTAGTAGCAGTGTTAGGTGCAATGTTTGTATTTGTGTTAGTAGTAGTGTTAGTAGTATTGTTAGTAGTAGTGTTAGTAGTAGTATTAGTAGTAGTGTTAATAGTATTGTTAGTAGCAGTTTTAGGTGAAATGTTTGTATTTGTGTTAGTAGTAGTGTTAGTAGCAATGTTAGGAGTAGTTTTAGTTGCAATGTTAGTAGTAGTGTTAGTAGTAGTGTTAGAAGCAGTGTTAGTAGTATTGTAAGTGGCAGTGTTAGTAGCAATGTTAGTAGTAGTTTTAGTTGAAATGTTAATATTAGTGTTAGTAGTAGTGTTTGTTGGTATGTTAGTAGTAGTGTTTGTTGCAATGTTAGTAGTAGTGTTAGTAGTAGAGTTAGTAGCAGTGTTAGTATTAGTGTTAGTAGTAGTGTTAGTTACAATGTTAGTAGTAGTGTTAGTTGTAATGTTAATTACAATGTTAGTAGCAGTGTTAGTATAAGTTTTAGTAGTAGTGTTAGTTGCAATGTTAGTAATAGTGTTAGTAGTAGTGTTAGTTGCAATGTTAGTAGTAGTGTTAGTATTAGTATTAGTAGTAGTGTTAGTTGCAATGTTAGTAGTAGTGTTAGTTGCAATGTTAGTAATAGTGTTAGTAATAGTGTTAGTAGTAGTGTTAGTTGCGATATAGTAGTAGTTTTAGTAGTAGTGTTAGTTGCAATGTTAGTAATAATGTTAGTAGTAGTGTTAGTTGCAATGTTAGTAGTAGTGTTTTTAGTAGTATTAGTTGCATTGTTAGTAGTAGTTTTAGTATTAGTGTTAGTTGCAATGTTAGTAGTAGTGTTAGTAGTAGTGTTAGTAGTAGTGTTAGTAGTAGTGTTAGTTGCAATGCTAGTAGTAGTATTAGTAGTCGTGTTAGTAGTAGTTTTAGTAGTAGTGTTAGTTGCAATGTTAGTAGTTGTGTTAGTTGCAATGTTAGTAGTAGTGTTAGTAGTAGTGTTAGTAGCTGTGTTAGTAGTAGTTTTAGTAGTAGTGTTAGTTGCAATATTAGTAGTAGTGTTAGTAGTAGTTTTAGTAGTAGTGTTAGTATTAGTTTTAGTAGTAGTGTTAGTTGAAATGTTAGTAATAGTGTTAGTAGCAGTGTTAGTAGTAGTTTTAGTAGTAATGTTAGTTGCAATGTTAGTAGTAGTGTTAGTAGTAGTGTTAGTAGTAGTTTTAGTAGTAGTGTTAGTTGCAATGTTAGTAGTATTTTAGTATTAGTGTTAGTAATAGTTTTAGTTGTAGTGTTAGTTGCAATGTTAATAGTAGTTTTAGTAGTGGTGTTAGTAGTAGTGTTAGTAGTAGTGTTAGTTGCAATGTTAGTAGTAGTGTTAGTAGTAGTGTTAGTAGTAGTTTTAGTAGTAGTGTTAGTTGCAATGTTAATAGTAATTTTAGTAGTAGTGTTAGTTGCAATGTTAGTAGTAGTGTTAGTAGTAGTGTTAGTAATATTCTTAGTTGCAATGTTAGTAGTAGTGTTAGTAGTAGTGTTAGTAGTTTTGTTAGTAGTAATATTAGTGGTAGTGTTAGTTGCAATGTTAGTATTAGTGTTAGTTGCAATGTTAGTAGTGGTGTTAGGTGCAATGTTAGTAGTAGTATTAGTAGTAGTGTTAGTTCAATGTTAGTAGTAGTGATAGTAGTAGTGTTAATAATAGTGTTAATAGCAGTGTTAGTAGTAGTGTTAGTAGTAGTGTAAGTAGTAGTGTTAGTAGTAGTGTTAGTAGCATTGTTAGTTGCAATGTTAGTAGTAGCGTTAGTCGTAGTGTTAGTAGTAGTATTAGTAGTAGTGTTAGTAGTAGTGTTAGTTGTAATGTTAGTAGTAGTGTTAGTAGTAGTGTTAGTAGTAGTGTTAGTAGTTTTGTTAGTAGTAGTGTTAGTATTAGTGTTAGCTGCAATGTTAGTAGTAATGTTAGTTGCAATGTTAGTAGTAGTGTTAGTATCAATTTTTGCAGTATTGTTAACATCAGTATTAGTACCAGCATTAGCACCAGCATTAGCATTAGCAGTAGTTCTCGCATTAGTACCAGTAGTAGTAGGAACATTAGTACCAGCAATAGTACCAGCATTAGGACCAGCATGAGTATTAGCAGTAGTACTAGCATTAGTGCCAGTATTAGTACCAGGTGGCATAGTTCGACCAGGACAGAGAAATACTCCAGATTAATTATAATTATGTACATGTTCCAACAGATGGTACGATAACACTGTGATAGTATAGTTCTTCTTTAGGGTATAGTTCTTTATAGCATAGTTCTTTATAGCATAGTTCTCTATAGTATATTCTTTTATAGCATAGTTCTTTATAGCATAGTTCTTTATAGCATAGTTCTGTATAGCATAGTTCTTTATAGTATATTCCTTTATAGCATAGTTCTTTATAGCATAGTTCTTTATAACATAGTTCATTATAGTATAGTTCATTTATAGTATAGTTCTTTATAGCATAGTTCTTTAGAGCATAGTTCTTTATTGCATAGTTTTTTATGGTATAGTTCTTTATAGCATAGTTCTTTATAGTATAGTTCATTTATAGTATAGTTCTTTATAGCATAGTTTTTTAGAGCATAGTTCTTTATAGCATAGTTCTTTATAGCATAGTTCTTTATAGTATAGTTCATTTATAGTATAGTTCTTTATAGCATAGTTTTTTAGAGCATAGTTCTTTATAGCATAGTTCTTTATTGCATAGTTTTTTATAGCATAGTTCTTTATAGCATAGTTCTTTAGTGCATAGTTCTTTATAGCATAGTTCTTTATAACATCGTTCTTTAGAGCATAGTTCTTTATAGCATAGTTTTTTATAGCATAGTTCTTTATATGATAGTTCTTTATAGCATAGTTCTTTATAATATAGTTCTTTATAGCATAGTTCTTTATAGCATAGTTCTCTTTGCAGTTAATGCGTATAATTTTCTTCCCTTTCTTCCTCCCCCACTTTTCTATCTCTAACACACTCCCCGGGATGGTAGAATTCTATATTCTTTATGATTATATGGCATAATTCTCAAAATATTGCGAACAAAGGGGTCGCCAGAAGATCAGGCATTAACAGCATCAGTCAAGAAGTGAAAAGAAGACGTTGTTAATGGCTAGGCCACGTTCTACGAATGGAAGGAACCAGGCATCCGCATGTAGCATTAACACCGCCCATTAAACGAAGAAGAGACAGACCATTGAGGACATCTCGACGAACCATACATGATGTAATAATCTGACAGATCTTAACAGGTCCATGCTTCCTCCAGACTGGATTGGGTGGAGATCTCTTGTGGGCGACCTATACACTGACCAGAGTTCATGGGATTTAGAAGAAAAGGAAGAAAAATATGAATATTTCCGCATCTATAGTTCGTTCACAAATTCGTGCCCACAGAGTTTATTAATTATCTCTGAAACTGTTTGATGAATTTCTGTAATTCTTTTTCGTGAAATCTTATTTTTCCACCGACCTTCAGTCCGATTTTTTTGCCCTGCTGTCATGCATTTAGGAAAGATTTTTGCATATTTGAGGTATATAAAAATATGATTTTCTTGCTTGTCCTAAATTTTAGGATTTTACAATACCCACATTTATCAACTCACCAATTAAAAAGGCAAATTTTACGTTCACACAACACAATATAATCACTTTTTTCGCACTCTTAAATTATAAGGCCCACGCCACTCCGAGGATTTTTTGTTGGTAATTTCATTTCCGGTTTCTTGTTAAATTGGTCCAGATACGTATTTTGATAACATATTTACTATTAATGAATATTCCTGTATGTGTGATAATTTGTAAGATGTTGTGAAGTGACTACTTGATTTTTTAAACCATGAAGAGTTTAAAGTGTAAATTCATCACTATGCAAAAGGTAACTGTGTTATTGTACATGCACTTTTGCAAAGAATCTAAATGGGGTCGGTTATATTACTATTCAATGTAATACGGATACGCCTCTGGCTTGCATTGTTATAAAATTAACATAATTTACAGTAAAATATAATGTTTAGAGCACGCGGTTTGATATTTTTCTAAAATTATATAACAAAAAACGATTTGTGCAAAATTCAATTCAGACTACCTTTGTACTTCAATTCTTTTTAAATCTGAAGGTCGGTGAAAAAAATAAGATTTCATGAAAAAAAGAATTACAGAAATTCATCAAACAGTTTCCGAGATAATTGATCAACTCTGTGGGCACGAATTTGTGAACGAACTATAGCAACGAAGACCACTGGCCACTCACCTCAAAACTCTATATGTGGTGATGTACTATTACTATTCTCCTACATTATAAGTTACAGCCGAAAAATCAGCTTGTAGTTATAGTTGTAACACTAACAAATACATACAGTTTCGTTACTTGCTGATAAAGTTATGTCTGCGATGATTACGTATGTTTCTCTAACTTGCTGATAACATTCTCTTTTGTCGAACACACGTCGCTAAATTCTGTTTAACACATTCATAATCTCATCAGCGACTTCATAACCAGACCTGTTTGTGTATTTGTTGCTATCGTCTTAAGAGGGACTGCACTCTGTCATTCAAAACGGTAACTTGCCTACATTTACATCCCCTGTGTATTATTTCAATAAATATTCAGATCTCTTCTCCAAGTATGTATATTGTTTTGATAAATAGACTGGGGTAAGTGGCACGGGCAGTGATTACAAACTAGAGGCGTGGTTAGTCAACGTATTTATGGAATAGTTTGCCGTGACGGTGTCGTTTCGTCGCACTATTTACATTGTTGATCTTCATTGCTTTTGTGTTCACGATGCAGTTTGTAATAGTATACTATAGCTACATTCACGGCAATGAGATTTTGATTTGGGGGCACATACGCCCTAACAGAGTCGTGGATACAAAGAAGTGAAAGAAGCTCACTAGCATCATGTGTCCAGTCTTGTGCACGACTATTTGTGTTCATCTCATAGTGGCATTTTAGCTATCGTCTTGGGATTTTTGCAGAATTTATGAATGAAGATGTGCTGTATAAGTAAAGTAAAGAGCCCCCGTCACGCCAAGTGGCGTATAAGGAATATGGTGTTAGTGACCATACATTTTACATACCTTAAGCACATGATTTTTGGAGTTATGTGTTCGGTATTACGCCCATGCCGCTTTACTTTCCCAGAAAAAAATCCGGTACCCATTTAAGGCTGGGTAAACCCGGAAGCCATCGGCTGGGATCGAACCCTACCTCTTGTCCTTTGTAAAGATGTTCTGAGCCTGGTTTTATTTCCCACATTCTTAAAATAGAAATGGTATTAAAGTGATTTCAATATTTGTAATAGCACAAAACATAACATTTCTAGCTAAGTGAAAGAAAAATGTGCACTGGGAAACATATGGAAGTCCAAAGAAGTTAGGTTAAAAACTAAATTAAAAATGTTCGACTCCAATGTTAAGTCGCTCTTATTATATGGCTGTGAAACATGGAGAACAACTAAAATTACAATCATGAAGATACAGACTTCTATTAATGGATGCTTACACGGAATAAATGGATGGAGTTGGTTCTATTGGTTATGGAAGGCCTCGGTATCACAGCAAACGAATTAAAATTCATAATCGCTTAACCGCCCGTGCCAGTGGAATCATCCGAATTACTAACTCATCTCCCAAACAAAGAAAGGTAACTGTAGTCCCCATCGTAGCACTCTCAGCACACGCCAAAAGACATAAGGCGAAACCGCGCAGAAAGTGAACACAGCCAACTTTTCCCTGTCATACAATATCATCATTCATCGTAAACAATTGGAATATCGAAATATGATCAAAACGGATGAGTCAATTACCAGTGGATAAAGAGATACAGCGAAGACGATGTCGCTGGATAGGATACACACTTCGGAAATCCAACTGAGGACACTAAACAACAGGTCCATTTTTGGAATTCCCAGGGAAAAAGACAAATAGGAAGACATGGCAAGGAATTCTTGCAGAAGACAGATAGAAGCAGAGACGAAGATGATGGGGAAGACATGAAACGGTCTTAAAAGAATGGTAAGAAAAGAACGGCTTGGAAAGTCATTGTTGAAAACCTATGTTCCACAGGAAGCTGAAAGGTAGAGGAAGAAGAGAAAAGACAAAAGTAAAGAGCCCCCGTCACGCCAAGTGGCGTATAGAAAATATGGTGTTAGTGACCATACATTTTACAGACCTTCGGCACGTGATTTTTGGAGTAATGTGGTCGGTATTACGCCCGTGCCGCTTTACTTTCCCAGAAAAAAATTTGGTAACCATTTAAGGCTGGATGAACTCAGAAACCGTCGATCAGAATCGAACCCTACCTCTTATTCTTTGTTATCCAGTTCACTAACCATTGAGCTATGGCAGTTCCTACCAACATTTCTAGCTGAAGTAAATATATTATCTTTTTAATGATATTTGGGTAGTTAATGCTCGTAGTACAAAGATTAAAGTTTAGACAGTCTGAGAATTCAAGAATGCAATATTAAATTACAGAACTTGAGTCGTCAGTCGCTGGACACTGGCTGGGCCTGCTGAGGTGTGGATCTGAGCACCTATGGACATGTTCGGAGCGCGGTGATGATGACCCGCAAAAAACTCACAATAATATAATCATCATCATCATCATCATCATCATCATCATCGAGTGCCGTCTCTGCAACGAAGGTTGGCTACCATGGAGCGCCATTCTGCTCCGTCTCTTGCTTTGATAGTGCAGTTTGTCATAGGCTGATTTGTCCATATTTTGATATTACTCGTCCATGTTAGTCTTGGTCTGCCTCTGCCTCTTTTACCTTGTATTTTCCCCTCCAGGATTACTTTTAGTAGGCTGTTGTGTCTTTTAACATGGCCCCAAAATCGTATTTGTCTTGTTTGAATTGTGTTTAGTGGTTCTCTTTTCATTTTTAGTAGGTTTAGTTGTTTGATATCCATTTGTGGGTTTTGAGTATTTCCTTTGTTTATGATCATAGTTTTTGTCTTTTTGATATTCATATCTAGTCCATATTTTTTTGCTTGTCATGTTTATTTCATTAAGTAATTAGTGTAGATCTTTAAGATTTTCTGCTAGTAGTACAGTATCATCAGCATATCTTAGGTTAATGATTATCTTTCCATTAATTTGTAAGCCTGGCATCTCTATGACGTATTTAAAGATTTTCTCAGTATATATACAATAATATATAACTCAATAACATTCAATTTTTTAGCCACAAAAGTCATTACATTTTAAGATACAGCTTCTAATCACTTTGAATGTTAAATAGAAGAAACATTTCCATCTTATCTTCATGGAAAGAGAGAAATGAGCCAATCACCTAAAGTATCAATGACAAACAACTGTGTTTTTGGTGCCATGTAATAACACATTCAACAGAATTCACCATTTACCAACACGCCAAATGGTATTTATTGCTTCTCAACCGTCATTGTCATTAGCTCAAAAATATTTCCTCTCTCTGGCTTTCTTTGGAATGTTACGTGATGAGGGTCCAATCTCTTTCATGGTGGTCTGTCATATTCGCTTTTCGTGTCCTGAATATGCCTCATGTGTACTACACACTTTTCTGTTTTCGATGGAAAGAAAAGAAAACAAAGGATGAAGTTTTAAAACAGCTGAAAATGAAAAGGAAACTACTAAATACAGTTCGAACAAGACAAATGAAATTTTTTGGGCATGTTAAAAGACACAACATCCTAATAAAAGTAATATTGGAAGGAAAAATACAAGGTAAAAGAAACAGAGGCAGACCAAGACTAACATGGACGAGTAACATCAAAAAATGGACCAGTCAGCCTATGACAATCTGCACCATCAAAGCAAGAGACAGAGTGGAATGGCGCTCCGAGGTAGACAACCTTCGATGCGGAGACGGCGCTCAATGATGATGATTTACTCTCTGCCGTTGTCTGTTTCTTGAGCCTTCGATCTTTCTTGTTGTCAGAAAGCTCGTCGTAACATTTTTCTTGTTGTCAGAAAGCTCGTCATGACATTTTTCTTGTTGTCAGAAAGCTCGTCATGACATTTTTCTTGTTGTCAGAAAGCTCGACATGACATTTTTCTTGTTGTCAGAAAGCTCGTCGTAACATTTTTCTTGTTGTCAGAAAGCTCGTCATGACATTTTTCTTGTTGTCAGAAAGCTCGTCATGACATTTTTCTTGTTGTCAGAAAGCTCGTCATGACATTTTTCTTGTTGTCAGAAAGGTCGTCATGACATTTTTCTTGTTGTCAGAAAGCTCGTCATGACATTTTTCTTGTTGTCAGAAAGCTCGACATGACATTTTTCTTGTTGTCAGAAAGCTCGTCGTAACATTTTTCGTGTTGTCAGAAAGCTCGTCGTAACATTTTTCGTGTTGTCAGAAAGCTCGTCGTAACATTTTTCGTGTTGTCAGAAAGCTCGTCGTAACATTTTTCTTGTTGTCAGAAAGCTCGTCGTAACATTTCTCGTGTTGTCAGAAAGCTCGTCGTAACATTTTTCTTGTTGTCAGAAAGCTCGTAACATTTTTCTTGTTGTCAGAAAGCTCGTCATGACATTTTTCTTGCGACCAGCAACAATATCAGCTGGCAAAATGCAGGAACTGATAGATCGTGGACAACAAAGAGAGAATTTACTAGATAGCTTGGTGTCATGGAACGGTAAAAGGGTAACAACATAATTGATACGATGCGTTGTGGTCAGAAAATTGTAGAAGGACATGATCGCCTTCCGCCAACCGGCATGGCACATGATTATGATGAAAAACATTAGATATAACCTTATTTTTCTTCTTCTTCTTCTTCTTCATTTTCTGTTTTCCATCAATTATTCTGCCCGGTTTTCTCCGTCTTCGTCTATCTTTTCTCTAATTTCCGTTTTCCCTCATTCTTTTCCGCCCTTCCTGTTTCCTCATCCACGTCTACTCCCATCATGCATCCTCCTTTATTCTTATTTTCTATTCTCATTGTCCAAACACTTACCGGACAACCTATGGCCTGTACAACAGTCACATCTTTTACGACACAGCAAGGCTCTGTGGTAATACTTTGCAAGTTATTATAAGTCTGGCCCATACTGTTCGGTAATTCTCACGGAGCACCTTGCGAAATTGACCAGAAACTGATGCGGTGTCCTTCAAGATGATCTTAACTGTGTTGGCCATTTACTGATTTTTGTCTAATCGTTGATAAGGTGAAGAGGAGTAGAATGTGGGAAGAAGTATAAACGACTTCCAAGTTCATACACAGTGAAAGAAGAAGTATAAACGACTTCCAAGTTCATACACAGTGAAAGAAGAAGTATAAACGACTTCCAAGTTCATACACAGTGAAAGAAGAAGTATAAACGACTTCCAAGTCCATACACAGTGAAAGAAGAAGTATAAACGACTTCCAAGTCCATACACAGTGAAAGAAGAAGTACAAACGACTTCCAAGTCCATACACAGTGAAAGAAGAAGTATAAACGACTTCCAAGTTCATACACAGTGAAAGAAGAAGAACAGAGAAATAATAAGAGAAATCCAAATGTGCAGGCACACAAGAAAAAGATCAAAATAAAATGTTTAGGACGCGTTGTCTTAAAGTAAAAAAAGTAAAAAAAAACACGAAGAGCACTGCTTCATTCCTTATTCTGATAAAGAAGATGGCCGTCATAACAGTTAGCAAATCACAACCTTGTATTGTATGGCTCAGCAACATAAAAATTGGAAACCATTTGAGGGCGAAACAATTCTAACATTATCCTGTTCCATCACTGGACTTCAAAATATGTCACGTGACACCAGAAAATCTGAAAGGACAAATTGTAGTAATTGTCCACCAGGTGGGTCTTTGGAAGAGAGGAGTGGTTCAGGTGGCAAATTAGGTGGGAATCACGTCTTTAAGGCCGGTATTCATTGGTCGCAAGGTTTTGAAATGTTCTTGATTTTATCAAATCTTGATTCATTGAGTTGAAAAGAAAATTGTTAACGGGGATAAAGAAATTGTTAACGGGATACAATTTCTAGTTTCGTGTGAATACTTTGTAATGTTAAAAAAGTCCGGACAATGATTGGTCTAAATGAGGGTTAAAAGTTACTGCCCAGTAAAGATTTTTTTTGTCTATTCTTCTCTTTCTCTAGTACCATGTTGTGTATTAAGTGTATGCTTTCTATTATGGCTAAGCAATATGCCAATATTGAAACAGTCTGAGAGATAAGATCAGAAATGAAGAACTGAGAAAAAAAGCTAGGAATAGCCCCCGCCATAGAATATATAAGGAAACAACAGATAAAATGGCTTGGCCACGTGACAAGGCAGAAAGAACAAAACACAACACAACGAGCCTTCAACAAACGTTGTGAGAACCCCAGACCCAATGAACGACCACGAAAAAGATGAATCGATGGAATATTAAAAGTACTAGGAAACATAACAGCAGCAGAGGCGAACAGAAGAGCAAAAGACAGCAAATTATATCTCCCCTCGACGCTGAAAGGCAGATGAGGAAGGAAAGAAGTAGAAGAGGAATATACCAATGAGAACTAGTTCAAATTCTGGTCCAAATTTTCTGAATTGTTGTTGTTTAGTGTTCATTCTTTTAGTTTTCTGACTTAAACTGATCGTGTTTCTTTTTGCTTGTTTCCCCATTTGTTTGTGGCTATGTTGATATGAAGATAGTGACTAGAAGTGAAGACAATTTTTACGCGACCAACGGAGCATTTATTTTGTAATTGATGCAGTCCGTGTCAAGCCGTGGACTTTTCTGCTTAAAAAGAAATGTATAATATCCGCTTTAAAAATTGGGTGAATCTGGGAGGCTTATCGGTCCGGAAAAATACGATATTTCTGGAATTTTAACAACCACTTCCCCCCCCCCCCCATATGTTACGATAGTTGGCAACCTTGACCATATAGAGAGTAAATATGTTGAGATGAGGCAGCCACTATCATTGATTTCCCCATATTCTGTTCTCCTTTTTTGCTTATTAATAGATTGTATTGGATGTAACTGTTGAGACATGTGAAGAAAGACAATATCCTACAGGGGCACTGGTTGGTCTCGAGGCAAGACGCCGACCTCGAGAAGTTGTGGGTTCAAATCCCGGCTATACCGGTTGGGATTTTTATTTATGATTTCTCTCTGCGGCAACCACCCCTGGTCTCAGCAGCGAGGCCCGGCTTGAAATGTCAATTATTCATCGACGGGAAAAAAAATGAGTACCTCCGAAGTCGGAGCTATCTGCCTGTGCGGCGAGGGGCCCCTATGCACACGGCTGCCAGAGAAAAATGGACTAACACGCAAAATTCAGTTCCTATTCTCTAGAAAATTCGTCAGAGGTAAAAGCTGGCGAACGAAGAAAAAAAAAGAAGAAAAATATCCTTCAGAAAGTCATGTTGTAAGGGAAGGTACAAGGCAGACGAGGCAGACCAAGACTGAAGTGGACTGATAACCTTGAAAGATGGGCAGATGGACGTATAACAGCATGCACTAACAGGACAAGAGACAGTAAGACAGCGATTCACGGTAGTCAAAATTCGATGTGGAGACTGCCACCAATGGTGATGATGATGATTGCACTGTGTTATATACCTTGAGATCCACTTCAGAACGTATTTACTTAGCATTGCTACTCTACCCTTTGCTTTTTCCTAATCTTCCTGCAACACAATAGATGTTTCTAGTTAGTGTTGTTGCCTATAAAATATGTTGTTTTTTTCAACTAACGGGTCTTTACTACTAGAGCTTTCCTTTCTTCTTGTTCTTCCCTTCAATTTCATGTGGAGCAAACCGTTTCCAGGCCGAAATGTTTGTTGTCATTTTTTTAAAACATCATTCCATGCCTTCCCCATCCTCTTCATCTCTGCGTCCATCTGTCTTCTCCAAGTATATTCGCGTCTCTCTCTTTATCTCTTCCCTTAGGGATTCCAAAAAAAGGGCCTGTCATGTAATACTCTCATGCTTTCCTTTACTTGCGTATATTGTCTGAGAATAGTTTCATTTCTCTCATGTATTGATTATTTCATTGTGATTTGTTACCTTCTTTTCCATGTACTCCTATCCTAGCTCTGCTACCAAATACATACCTTCATAGCTGGATAAAATTCCACAACAAACAGTCACTTTGAGGTGTCTCAAGCAAATTACATCTCTTATTATTTCCGGAAGCCATGCAACGAAACATTATAAAAAGATCTACCTAAACTGTCCTTGATTGTCATTATTCTCCCTAGTTCGTTTATGCGCTTCAATTTCTTGATCTTCACAATTTCTCAGTTTGATTAACCTCACAATCATCTGCTAATCTGATCGGCAATTCAACTGTTTCGCCTCATGTATGAAACCTCTCTGAACTTCCGGTATATGGTGGATAGGCGGCGGGAACAATTGAAGGCTATGCATGAAAAGTGTTCCTTGTTGCAGTTTCCTCATATTCCAAGTCCGGCTTGTTGCAGGAGCTACTGAGTTAAGTGCTCTGTGCACACCGTGAGCTGTGTGTCTCATCCGTTTTGATCATGTTTCGATATTCCAATTGTTTACGATGAATGATGATATCGTATGACAGGGAACAGTTGGCTGTGTTCACTTTCTGCGCACTTTCGCCTTATGTTTTTTGGCATGTGCTGAGACTGCTGCGATGGGGACTACAGTTACCTTTCTTTGTTTGGGAGATGAGATATTAATTCGGTTGATTACGCTGGCATGGACAGTTGAGCAATTATGGATTTTAATTAATTTGCAGTGATACCGGGGCCTTCCATAAGCAAATAACCAAATGAAACCTCTCCCCGTCCTAAAAGTATTATAGAGAAGGAGATGAATAAAAAACATTGTCAGTTGACACCTAGCAAAAACATAACCTGTTTTGTAGTTAATATTTCACTTTCTTTTTTTCTTGCTTTCTTTCTTTCTTTCGTTGACCCGACTACTATACCTCTTGATCGTCCGTCATTACAAGCACGTTAATTAGATGCGTTGTGCCTCGGTTTACAGCGAGCGGTTATATATGCCCAACACATTCGACATCATCATGGTATTTATGAGTATCAGGTTGCCTTCCTATCTCTACCTCTGCTCTCTTGACCAGACTGATTAGTCTGTTTTCGGAGGCACTGTGTAGAGGTGGAGTAGGATCTGCATCAGCTGATGATGCCGCTGACTTTGATGCAATCAGCCAACTAGAGGTCATAGACCACATTGAGCGCTGGTATCGCAGAAGCATCATTGTATCTGTTTTATAATTAAACCAACTGTTTTTCTTTAAACTGACCTCATGTGTTTTTCAGTTAAATTTATGTCAATTGTTTTGTTTTTAAATTCAGTTCAACTGTTTCCAGTTAAACTGATCTCACCTATTTCTCAGTTAAACTGACCTCATCTGTTTATGTTTAAATTGAATTCACTTATTTTTAGTTAAACTGACCTCGCCTGTTCCTCAATTAATCAAATGTTACCTGCTTTTAAATGTAACCAATCTCACCTGTTTTTTTTTTGTTTCAGGTAAACCAATCTCACCTATTTCTCAGTTAATCCATTTTCACCTGTTTTTCATTTTAAAAGACCTCACCTGTTCTGTACCTGAATGGGGAAAAAAACCTTAGCTACTTTTGCATAATCAGGCCTAGTTTAGTTTTAAACTTTAACCCAAAAGTCTGTCTACTTGGGTCTAATCTCAGTTTCTTGAAAGCAAAGTGCTGCGGTTAAGGCGAAACTGCTTGTACCGTATTAGAGGTGTGTAGCTGAAGTTTAACATTCTCCTCATCCGAATCCTCCATTTATTAGCTTTATTATTTTATCGAAGCGGCTGCTTTGTTTTGCGCACCTTGTCAAGAGAGGTTGACGGGTTGAGTAGAAAATCTCTGGTTGAACTCACCCCTCAGAAGTGTCTAAACGTGAGCCTCCCTCGCGTTTAAAGCTCGTCCAAGATTATGTGGTGAATGCAACAATGAGCTTTGTTTTGACGTGTTCCCAGCACGTGCAGAAATCAGGTGACGTGTGTATAGTTTTAGTTACTGTAAGTTCTCGAATTTTGAAGGATTATTTAAATGGGATTTTTATTTCAACAAAATGCTTTTACCAGAGAGGGATTCTTTAACTTAGACCAGGGATTCTTAACCTGGGCCCATGGAATTCGAAGTTGCTTGTGGCACAGACATTTTCTATCATTTTTTTTTACAAAATATTTGTTTATACATTTTTAACAACTTCGCCTATTGTCATTTGATATTGTTTTAGAATTTGTTTTGACCTTGTTTTCTCTTCTTTACTATGACCCTGTCTCAAGCTCTTCCGCCTTATCCTTGGGTATGATGCACGTCCTATGATACAAAAACCACACTACATTCTGTAGTAACAAGACTAAGGATATGATGCACGTCATATGATACAAAAACCACACTACATTCTGTAGTAACAAGACTAAGGGTATGATGCACGTCCTATGATACAAAAACCACACTACATTCTGTAGTAACAAGACTAAGGGTATGATGCACGTCCTATGATACAAAACCACACTGCATTCTGTAGTAACAAGACTAAGGGTATGATGCACGTCCTATGATACAAAACCACACTACATTCTGTAGTAACAAGACTAAGGGTATGATGCACGTCATATGATAAAAAACCAAACTGCATTCTGTAGTAACAAGACTAAGGGTATGATGCACGTCCTATGATACAAAACCACACTGCATTATGTAGCAACAAGACTAAGGGTATGATGCACGTCATATGATACAAAACCACACTACATTCTGTAGTAACAAGACTAAGGGTATGATGCACGTCCTATGATACAAAACCACACTGCATTATGTAGCAACAAGACTAAGGGTATGATGCACGTCCTATGATACAAAACCACACTACATTCTGTAGTAACAAGACTAAGGGTATGATGCACGTCCTATGATACAAAACCACACTACATTCTGTAGTAACAAGACTAAGGGTATGATGCACGTCCTATGATACAAAACCACACTGCATTCTGTAGTAACAAGACTAAGCAGGCGTCTGCATACTAAGCGATTCTTGTGCATGATAAGAAAAGTGGAGGCGGGCTCTGTACGGCGGCAATGGGTAGAGTCATTGCAGAAGTAAACAATACGTAATCACCTTTGTCTATGTCCCAGGACATGCGGAAGTGCGGGGAAATGAAAGAGCGGACAGGTTGGCTAGCTGCGCTGTCGTTGAAGACGGTCAGCAAATGGATCGAGCGGACGTCATCAATGCCCTCCGAGATGTGGGAAGGACACAGGAGGGCATTGATTCAACCATGAGTTCACGTCACTCCTTCAGATGAAAGAGATGGGAGTTAAGATGGGCACAGCAAGAAACGAGAAACTTATTGGGCGAGTAAGAAGACTTATCAACCAACACAGAACTGGAGTGAGTCATCAGTCGCTGGACACTGAAAGAATTGTTGAGGAGGGGATCTGAGCACCGATGGACAAGCTTGGAGTGCAATGATGATGACCCGCTAATAACTCGATAACTGCATTCTCTCCAGCGATGTTGCGCGTTGTGTCTGTATACAGTTCCAGATTTGTTCTACACCTGTTTTCCTTCTTTCTTCTTACTTATCGTTCCTAAGTTTTTCTGCATCAACTTTTCCTTTCTTAAATTTCACTTCTGATGTAGCTAATTATTCTGACAATTTTATGAGTGGCAAGCGTTTACTAACCACAACCACGGTGGTCGAGTGGTTAGTGTGCTAGCCTTGGTGGTTGAGTGGTTAGTGTGCTCGCCTCGGTGGTTGAGTGGTTAGTGTGCTCGCCTCGGTGGTTGAGTGGTTAGTGTGCTAGCCTCGGTGGTTGAGTGGTTAGTGTGCTAGCCTTGGGGGTTGAGTGGTTAGTGTGCTCGCCTCGGTGGCTGAGTGGTTAGTGTGCTAGCCTCGGTGTCTGAGTGGTTAGTGTGCTAGCCTCGGTGGCTGAGTGGTTAGTGTGCTCGCCTCGGTGGTTGAGTGGTTAGTGTGCTCGCCTCGGTGGTTGAGTGGTTAGTGTGCTAGCCTCCTGATCAGAAGAGTCCCAGTTCGATCCCCAAAGTAGCAGATTTTTTTTCGGATCGACAAAGCTCCGGGGTACACCCATCCTCTAAAAATGTGTGCCATATATTTTTCTGGGAAGTAAAAGAGACCTGTCGTGTTATAGGCCACATCACCCAATAATACGCCGTGGTCATAGAAAAATATGATCACTAAAACCATATTCCCCATACACCTAGCAAGGCAGGGGAGGGATAAATTGCTTACTTCTCCTTTAAGAGTTAACTAGCGAAGTGAGATCTTTTTCCATCTCATATCGATGTATTTGAAACAACACTATAAAGCCAGTTTATTTAACTTAACGCAGCAACAATTGATGGAATGAAACAGAGAACGCCTCAATCTAGAAATGTATACAAACGGCAGGCCATTTCAGGACTCAAACATGACAGGTTCGTCAAAGAAATAAAGGTTAACATAATTTGTTGTCCAGATAAACATAACAAGCACTGCATGGATAGCAGTTAAATGTGGCTTACCTGGACGTGAAAAGGCAGACGAACTTTAAAAGATACCATCAACAAGGTAACCCACCGCAGAGTTTGAGGGAGACACGCCTAAAGAAGGCTGTGAATATGAACAGGTGAGAATTTACCAGAAAATTGTAGACAAAAAAAGAAAACGCGCAATATTGACAGGCTCAAAAAATAGCAGCAGACCAAGATATTCAAACTTCTTCTTTCCTTTCCTCATTTGCTTTTCAGCGTATAGGGGAAATATAGTTTGCGATCTTTTGGTTGTCTGTTGGTCTCCACTGCTGATTATGTTACCTAGTGTTCCTAATATGCTATCGATCTATCTTTTTCGTGATATTTTTGCCTCTTATTCTCGCAACGTTTATTAACGGCTCGCTTCTTCATCTTCATCTTCATCTTCATCTTCATCTTCATCTACATCTTCATCTGCATCTTCTTCCTCATCTTCATCTTCATTTTCTCTTCTTTTTGTTCCTCCTCTTCTTCCTCTTCTTCTATCCTTTCTCTGCTGCCGTTGGCGTCGAGGGGAGAAACAATCTGCGATTCTTTGCTCTTGTGTGGGCCTCTTCTCATGTTATTCCTCCTAGTAACTCTAGTATTCCCTTTATCCATCTCTTTCTCGGTCTTCCTCTTAATTTGGCGTTTTCGTAGCATTTGTTTATGGCTCTTTGATTCATATTTAGTTCTTTTTGTCTTGTTAAAAAAACGGCTCGCTGTGTTGTAGATTTTCTGTTTCTGTCTTATCTGGTGGCCAAAACCATTTTACCTGTTGTTTCTTTATGTACTCTATGGCGTAAATTATTCCTAGCCTTTTTTCTCAGTTCTTCAATTTTGAATTTATCTATTAGGCTGTTTCCATTCATTCGTTTAACACATCTCAACTCGGTAGTGGTAATTTTTCTTAATGTTCTTGCTTCTAGAGTCCACGAATAGCATTGGTAGCACAACGTTAGGTTGAAGATTTTATTGTAGAGTGCATGTTCTGCCTCTATATTTATTTCCTTGTTAACCTTAGTGGTGATGTCTGTTCAATGATTTAATACGCTTTTCTGCATCATAAGATTAGTTCTGCTGCTTGTGAATTGTTGTTTGTCACTAGACTTCCTAGGTATTTAAATTTCTCCAATTGTTTTAATTGTTAGACTTCGAATTGAGAAATATAGCTTCAGAACATACCTTCACGAAATCATCACATCCTAAACAGAGAAATTTCTTCAGAACATACCTTCACTGAACATTCACACTTCGAAAAGAGATATATAGCTTCAGAACATACCTTC
>JAVIAB010000106.1:20543455-20578455 GCA_032433765.1 Megaustenia siamemsis | reverse complement strand
TCTCCATTTCCTGCTACCAGTACAATTCTCCACACCCTGCTACCAGTACAATTCTCCATTTCCTGCTACCAGTACAATTCTCCACACCCTGCTACCAGTACAATTCTCCATTTCCTGCTACCAGTACAATTCTCTGCTACCAGTACAATTCTCCGCACCCTGCTACCAGTGCAATTCTCCATAAACTGCAAGCAGTACAATTCTCCACACTTTGCTACAAGTGCAATTTTCCATTCCCTGCTACATGCACAATTCTCCACACCTTGCCACCAGTACAATTCTCCACATCTTGCTACCAGTACAATACTCCACACCTTGCTACTAGTACAATTTTCCATTCCCTGCTACCAGTACAATTCTTCACACCTTGCTACAAGTGCAATTTTCCATTCCCTGCTACATGCACAATTCTCCACACCCTACTACCAGTACAATTCTCCACATCTTGCTCCCAGTACAATACTCCACACCTTGCTACTAGTACAATTCTCCATTCTCTGCTACCAGTACAATTCTCCACACCCTGCTACTAGTCCAATTCTCAATGTCCTACAATATTCAACTCCCCTCCTACCCGGCAGCTGGATTAGAAGAAGTCAGCGAATCATAGCTGACTGATTGTGTGAGTTAGAGCTGATCAGAAACATAGTTCATCGCCCTTTTGTGGTTATGGAAACAAAATGTTATGTCTGACCAAGTGAACACAGGTCGTAAAGGGAAACAACCTTGTACTCAAAGGCACCATTCTAGAAAAAAGATGTTAGGCCAACAAAAGTCGTTGTCACAGCAGCTTGCTCAGAATACAACACACCACATCTCCAACACACCGCATCTCCGTCCACTTGAAGTCTTTTTTTTAAGAACTGATAGCGAATAGAAATAATCTCCCAGCTAACGTTGTTAAGAGAAGAAGAATAATTTTTAAATTGTTAAACTAAATAAAAATAATCTTTATGGCATTTTCCCATTACTTTGGTTTGCCAGGGGAGGGGGGTGACTTACAAGATCGTAGAATAACGGACGCTTGTCCAGTGCAGTCGATGTGAGGTGTTTCTGATTTTTTTTTCCACCTCCGGGACAAAATAAACGGGACTCGAACCTGCTTTATCGTGGTTTAGAGCCCAACAAGCTATCGATTCGGCCACTTGCTCTCCTCTTTATGTTATTGGCAGTAGAATATATGTAGAAAAGAAAGTAGAAAAAGAAAAGAGTCCCGTTACGTCTCGTTGAAATATGGTGTGTGCCACATATTTTTGGTTTGACTTCGACACATGACTTTTGGGGTTAAATGTGGTCGGCATTACGCCCGTGTCGCTATTCTTTCCCAGGAAAAAAAAAATTCGTTACCCATGTAAGGTCTGGTGAACCTGGAAGCCATCTATTAGAATCGAACTCAACCTCTTGTCGTTAGTATTTCAGTTAACTAACCAGCGAGCTACAGTGGCTCTCTAGAATATGTGTAGGTAAATATGAGTATTTTTATCTTTAGGGAAGGACTACTCTATCAGCAATCCTGAATCTGTAAGCCTTTAACTTTTCACATTGTAATCTGGATATTGTAACAATGCCACGCCAGTCAAACGATCAATCAGAAATCAGTTATTGGCGCATAATGAAGACGAAACAAACATAATGAAGAACAAACAAACTTAATGAAGACGAAACAAACATAATAAAGAACAAACAAACTTAATGAAGAAGGAACAAACATAATGAAGAAGAAACAAACTTAATGAAGAACAAATAAACATAATGAAGAATAAACAAACTTAATGAAGAACAAACAAACATAACGAAGAACAAACAAACATAATAAAGAACAAACAAACATAATGAAGAACAAACAAACATAATAAAGAACAAACAAACATAATGAAGAACAAACAAACATAATGAGGAAGAAACAACATAATGAAGAGGAAAGAAACATAATAAAGAACAACTAAATATAATAAAGAACAAACAATCATAACGAAAAAGAAACAAACATAATGAAGAACAAACAAACATTGGTTTGAGGTCAGTCTCATATAGCAACATTAATAGTTCTCACATATGTAGGAATAGTTGATATTGCTCAGTCCGAGCGATAACTAAAGTCACTTCCTACTCTTGCAGACATTCATCCAAAGACTACAGCCCGTTCCAAAACGCATGCCTGTCTACCAAATCCTATAACTTAATAATTGTTTCGTTTCAATTATTGAAAGTTTGCATGTAAACTGTTTAATGCCATGACGTAACATTATTTTTTGTGTCTTTGGAGACAAACAGATGATTTTTATTTTCAGTTATTTGTGGTATATAAAAACAGACACCCATATTGATCAGCATCATGTGCCATACCGGTTGGCGCAGGCGATCATGTCCTTCCACAATCTTCTATCTACAGTGCACCGTATCAGTTCTGTTGTTGACTGTTTTCCATGCCATGACACCAAGCTATCCAGTATTTTCTTTCTTCGTCGTCCGCGATATCTCTTTCCTTTTATTCTTCCAGTTGTAACCAAGTATTCCACCGTTCTCTTCTCATGATGTGCCAGAAAAAAATATTGATTGTTTCTTTCTGATATTTTTTTAGGAGCTCCCTTTTCGTATTGGCCTCTTTGAGAATTTCCTCATTGCTCTTTTTAGCTGTCCAAGGAGCTTTCATATATTAATACCAGTGAAATAAAGTGTTGGCAGTTGCTACAGGTCAACATTACTTGAAGAATGGCCAACATCCTTGTTTTTGTACACTTTTCTCGTGTACGTACTGTGTCGCACTTTGAACGTACTAGCGAAGCCTTGGACTTCCGGTCAATAAGGTGGCAGGAACCGTTGAAGCTCTGTCTGAAAAGAGTTCATTGTTGCAGTTTCCTCATATTTCAAGTCCTGCTTCAAGCAGGAGCTACTGAGTTTAGTGCTCTGTGCACACCGTGAGGTGTGTTTTTCATCCGGATCGTGTTTCGATATTCCGATGAGTACGATGAATGATATCGACCGACGAAAGACAGTTCAAGTGCGTTCATATTCGGTGCCGCTGCGCCTTATATCTTTTGTCTTGTGCTGTAGCTGCTATGATGGGGACTGCAGCTGCCTTACTTTGTTTGGATCCTTCAATGAGATGTATTAATTCGGATGATTGCACTGGCACGGACAGTTGAGCAATTATGGATTTTAATTCGTTTGCAGTGATACCGGGGCCTTCGACTAACTACAACCACAACTAGTGAAACCTAAACTTCCTATATGTTCTAATTCCTTTAGAAGGGCGTTTCAAAATAAGACTCTTGTACTGGGAGTATTTACAAGTCTAGAGATAATATTTGTTGCACTCTAAAGGTAAAAGGTAAAGTACGAGACTTGAACCGGCGTCTTAGCACGCGAGTATATACCCATATGTGCTCGGCCGCCTATCCAGAAATGTTCGGATATTTCTGTATAGTGTAGCCTCAAGCATCGAAACTCAGATGCGAAGCGACATTCCTCACCTTCCCAGGATAATATCCTGGTACCCATTTCTGCCAACGGCTGGGTCGACCGTAGGGGTATTTTTTTTCCAACCACGAGTACAATTCACACTGCTCCCAGCGGGAATCGAACACGGGTTGTCCGAACGTCGGTAGTCCAGTCGGGTGGTTTTCCCAACTAGGCTACCGAGGCCCCCTAAAACATTGCAATGAAGATTTACCCATATTTCTGCAGAGAGAGTAAGCGGGGGATTCTTTGTAGCTCTTTATCAAATCAGGAGAAGAGTATAATGCAGATATTCTGGTTATATTAACGTTTATTTTATCGCTGAGGTCCAGAAATGTGGATTTATGACTCAACAAATACAAAAAAAGGAAGGAAAAATGGAAGTGTAAGATAATCTTGACCATAAACAAAGACAAGTTTTTCAAATGTTTGCATGCCTTAAACGAAGCAGTGACACTGAAATATTAAAGACTAAGCTAAGAAAGAACAACAGCATTGAAGTTATAAAATATACATTATGTAGAGTTGTGAGAAGTGCATGCTTAACCTTTAGAACTTGCTGGTGGACAAATACAAATTCAGTGTTTGTGAGAAGGAAATGTTTATATAAATAAGGAAATCAAAGCAAGAGGAGCATTTGTTGCACTGGGAAACAAATGGAAGTCCAAAGAAATGAGGTTAAATACTAAATTAAGCATTTTCAACTTCAATGCTAAGTCAGTGTTATTATATAGTTGTGAAACATGGAGGACAACTAAAATGACTATCATGAAGATACAGACTTTTATTAATGGATGCTTACGCAGGATAAAAGGATAGAAATGGCAGAACAAAATCACTAACATAGAATTATGCAAATGTACCGGTCAAATACCAGTGGATAAAGAGATACAGTGGATAAAGACGATGGTGCTGGATAGGACACACACTGCGGAAGCCAACTGAGAGTCACAACAGGCCCCTTTTTGGAATCCCCAAGATAAAAGACATAGAAGAAGACCAAGGAATTCTTGGAGAAGACAGATAGAAGCAGAGGTGAAGATGATGGGAAAGCCATGGAACGATCTTAAAAGAATGACAAGAAACAAAACGGCTTGGAATGTGTTTTGTTGAAGACCTATGCTCCACAGGGAGCTGAAAGGTAGACGAAGAAGAAGTATTTACATGAAATCAAGAAAACGTGTAAAGACTGTTATGATATTTTAACGTTAGATGAAACATGGATCAATGCTCACCACACACGTGTAAAGAAATGGCAGTTATCAAATGAAAGTAGGAAAAGATAGGTACCTAGCAGCAAATGGCAGCGCTTGATAGTTGCCCATGCATGTTAACAGACATAATGGGCTGTTGCTGAATGCTGAACTCATTTTTATTTCAAATTTGACAGACAATAGGGGCTATTACTCCGGGATTAACGACCACATATTTAGAGAGATGATTAAGAATACTGTTTTTCCAACATGAAATAGGGGTGCACAAGCGCCTGCGACCTGCGGTCGCAATAGCAGGGTCGGCGCTCCATCAGCTGGCCAAGACCTAGCAGGGTCGGCGCTCCATCAGCTGGCCAAGACCTAGCAGGGTCGGCGCTCCATCAGCTGGCCAAGACCTAGCAGGGTCGGCGCTCCATCAGCTGGCCAAGACCTAGCAGGGTCAGCGCTCCATCAGCCGACCAAGACCTAGCAGGGTCGGTGCTCCATCAGCCGACCAAGACCTAGCAGGGTCGGTGCTCCATCAGCCGACCAAGACCTAGCAGGGTCGGTGCTCCATCAGCCGACCAAGACCTAGCAGGGTCGGTGCTCCATCAGCCGACCAAGACCTAGCAGGGTCGGCGCTCCATCAGCCGACCAAGACCTAGCAGACCTACCTCCTCGTGGTCTCCCCTGGTAACAGTCTGCGTCAAAACAGACTAGCTAACAGAAGCTAGGATCGTCGTGTTCCCTGTAGTGGTGGCTGTTACTGATATAGAGGACCCAGTATTGCAGTACCTCTGGGCTGGACTAGTAGTCTCCCAGCGTAGCCTGGGACAGACCCCTCGAACCTGTCCAGTAAGAGCCGGGAATGTCAAGAAAGCCATTACGACCCGCAACATTCTATGAGTCAAAGGGCAAACAAGCTCGTATCAACTCGTGGCAATCCGTCAACAACAACAACAACAACAACCAACATGAGATGGATGCACTTGTTTAATAATAGACAATGTATCATGCCACAACGTAGTTGCACAAGAAGGTCCCAACTTTATCGGGTACAAATGATGAAATGAAAATGTGGCTCACGCAGGGACACATACCAATTAACATGTACCTGAAACTTGCATTTCTTTTCATTGTAAAGTAGACACAACGGAAACAGATATTTCATGTAAACAAGTTAATACAGGAGCATAAGAGGTCATCATCATAATCATCAAGTACCGGACCTGCTGGCGTAGGTGATCATGTCTCTCCACAACTTTCGATCTCGATAGTTATTCCTCATTTCTGTTGTTGACCTTCTGCCAAGCCATTCTCTCAATCTGTCGGGTATCTTTTCTCTCTGCTTCCGTCTATATCTTCGTCCCTCAATTTTCAGAGTTGTTATAATATATTCCAGCTGTTCTCTTCTCATTACATGGCCAAAAGTGATGATTGTTTCTTCCTAACATTGGAAATTAGTTCTCTTTTTGCGTTGGCCTCTTTCAGAACATTTTCATTACTCTTCTTAGCTGTCCATTTTATATTCAAAATTCTGTAAAACCACATTTCTACAGACTTCAGTGATTTTCCATTCAGATATTAAGACTGGCTCTACATAACATTCAATAACTCTTTTTCTTGTTTCTATTGTAAAAAAAATGGATTGCATAGTAGTATCTTCCTCATTTTTTGGAAAGTTGCTGTTGCATGTGCCATTCTGCATCTCACATCACCTCTAAGAGGTCATAGATGTTTGAAACTACCATCTTACCATTGTAGAGTAGACACAACGGACACAGATATCTCATATAGACACGTTAATACATCCATAAGTATTGTTGATGTTTTGAAGCAAGTTTTTCTTCTTTCTCACTGGGTCAACTGAGATTCAACAATTCATCTGCAAAACATAGGAAGCTGCCTTTTGGGAAAAGAAAAATTCCATTTGTATTTTTAGTTTTGCTTTACCGTTTAGTATTTCTTTCCTTCCTGAATCGTTGTGAGGGATATTTTCTGTTGGTATTTTAGGCTCAGTGACTTTACTGCTACTCATTTCACACGGCGTACAATTGTTACAGTTTGATATATATAGATATTTTGTCAGTGTCCTCTTTTTATTGTTAAATAATGGACACATTTTTGGTTGATGTGATCAGTACTCTTTACATAGTACCTTTATTCTCTAACTCACTCGTGTGGTTACCCAAGGGTTTGACCACACGGAGGGGGAGTAAAGCCACTTCAACATGTCACACGTCTTAGGAGGGACGTGTTGGGGACTTCGGTAGCCTAGTTCGGAAAACCACCCGACGGGGGGCTTCGGTAGCCTAGTTGGGAAAACCACCCGACGGGGAGCTTCGGTAGCCTAGTTGGGAAAACCACCCGACTGGACAACCGACGTTTGGACAACCCTTCTTCGATTCCCTCTGGAAGCAGTGTGAGTTGTACTCGTGGTTGGGAAAAAAATATAATCCCACGGTCGACCCAACCGCCTGGCAGAAATGGGTATCAGGGTTTTACCCTGGGAAGGTGAGGAATGCCGCCTCGCATCGTGAATTTCGATGCTTGAAACGACACTATCCAGAAGTCTCCGAACACTTCTGGATAGGCGGCCGAGCACAGATGGGTATAAACTCGCGTGCTAAGACGCCTATTCAAGTTTCATACTTTACCTCGACCTTCAATATATAAAGCCACTATTACACATCCTAGGAGGCGATATGAATATTGAGATCAAGGTATCCGCTACGGAGTTAGTGCATCTTAGTTGAAACCAACTTGAGTGATTTCCCTTGTGTGAAAGAAGTGCTTCATCCTGCAATAGGCGCTGAGTATGGAATTTGAGCATGGTTATATTGTCCGTTGTGCGATGAAGATGATCTGTCATCTAAACTAAACTTATTCCTCTAATCTCTTGAGCAATTAATTTATAATGAAAAACAAATAAAAACACCGAAATGGCTTTCTGGGTCCGTCATTAAAAAAATAATAATAATTAGAGTACCCCGTAACGCCAAGTGGCGTATAGGGAATATGGTGTATAATATACCATATATTTTACAGACAATCGGCACCTGATTTTTGGGCTAATGTGGTCGGCATTACGCCCGTGCCGCTTTACTTTCCCAGAAAAAAATCCGGTACCCATTAAAAGCTGTGTGAACCGGAAGCCGCCGGTTGGGATCGAACCCTACCTCTTGTTCTTTGTAGTCCAGTTCACTAACCACTGAGCAATCGCAGATCCCTGTGTCCGCCATAGGTTCATCTTAACCTGAGCAAGAATTAATACATCAACATAATGAGCATATCAATACTTTGTTCAATGTTTACTGTCTTCCGCTTTGTTTGACTTTCACCTCAATGACCAATACTCAGTAGAATGTTACCATCGGAATGTAATCAGAAATAAATAAGCATTAAGAATTAACTTTCTATAAAAGAAATATTAACAGAAATAAATAAGCATTAAGAATTAACTTTCTATAAAAGAAATATTAACAGAAATAAAAAAGCACTAAGAAGTAACTTTCTATAAAAGAAATATTAACAGAAATAAATAAGCACTAAGAAGTAACTTTTTATAAAAGAAATATTAACAGAAATAAATAAGCATTAAGAAGTAACTTTTTATAAAAGAAATATTAACAGAAATAAATAAGCATTAAGAATTAACTTTCTATAAAAGAAATATTAACAGAAATAAATAAGCATTAAGAAGTAACTTTCTATAAAAGAAATATTAGCAGAAATAAATAAGCATTAAGAAGTAACTTTCTATAAAAGAAATATTAACAGAAATAAATAAGCATTAAGAAGTAACTTTCTATAAAAGAAATATTAACAGAAATAAATAAGCATTAAGAAGTAACTTTCTATAAAAGAAATATTAACAGAAGCTTAATAAAGGATGGGAATAGCGAAACTTGAAATTGCTGGTCTTTTCACATTGAAGCTCATCATCATCATGTGCCATACCGGTTGGGGTAGGCGATCATGTCTTTCCACAATCTTCTATCCACAGTGCATCGTATCAGTTCTGTTGTTGTCTGTTTTCCATGCCATGACACCAAGCTATCCAGTATTTTCTCTCTTTGTCGTCCGCGATCTCTCTTTCCTTCTATTTTGCCGGTTGTAACCAAGTATTCCAACTTTCCTCTTCTCACGAAGTGCCCAAAAAATGTTGATTGTTTCTTTCTGATGTTTTTTAGGAGCTCCCTTTTTGTGTTGGCCTCTTTGAAAACTTCCTCATTGGTCTTTTTAGCTGTCCAGGAAACTTTGAACATTATTCTTTGAAATCCCATCTCTGTGGCCTCTAATCGTCTTTTCTTTTTATTGTCTACTGTCCATGATTCGCTTCCATAGGTCAGAATTGGTTCTAGATAGCACCGATGAACTCTCTTTCTCATTTCTATTGACATAGATTTGTTGCATAAGATATTTTTCATTTTCTGAAATGCTATTTTGGCCTGAGCTATTCTGCTTTTTAATTCTGCGGTGCATCTTCCATCTGATGTTATTAAGTTGAAGCTACTCTCTGTTAAATGAATAGGATGTCGCTACTTCCAGAAGGAGGGGGGGGGGGGGTTTGGGGTAGAGGGGAGGGGTACACCTTCGCTATTGTCTTCTACGAGCCTACAAAAGACTCAATCAAAAGCTGGCAATTGGTACTCAGCAACACAAAAATATTGTTATCACAAATCCGCGGAAAAACAACACAAACCGGTCCTTTATAATTAAATCTAAAAAAAAAAAAAAACCAGAAACGCATAGTTTTATTTCACAGAAAGGGGATATGAAAAGATCAAATTAGACGAGTGCTGCCCATCGCGTTTCTCTATTGAATATTACTTCTACAATCTGCGATTTTTAATCAAACTCCTTCCTTGTTTTCACTCATCGATGCGAGATCGTGTAGAAATGTAGCGACTGGCGCACTCACTCAGAAATCAGCTTGTGACTCGCCCTCATTATGTGAAAACACGCCCTCCAAGTTTGAAGATTACACTCGTTTCCATCAATATTTGTTCAGCTCTTGATCGACTCAAACAATGAGGCGGCGCCGAGAAATTTCGGAGGACTGGTTCGAGAGAAGAGATTGACCTGAAAATTGAAGACGGAGGGGGGTAGGTGATTTTGTGTGAGTGTTTGTGGTATTATGTGTATGAGCTTATGTTGGGATTAGAGAGGTGGTAAGGGGTAAGAAAAACTAGCCCCCCCCCCCCTTTTCCACTATTTTGTTGCTGTGGTGGGGGCGGGGGTGTTATGAAATATATATATATTTATATACGGGGTCTAGAGAAGCGATAAGTGAGATTAAGTTCTTGACCATTTTGTTGTGTATGTTGACATGGGGTTTATATGTGTGAAAGTATGTTGGGTGTGGGGTTATATGTGTAAAAGTATGTTGGGTGTGGGGGTTATATGTGTGAAAGTATGTTGTGTGTGGGGGTAATATGTGTGAAAGTATGTTGGGTGTGGGGGTTATATGTGTGAAAGTATTTTGTGTGTGGGGGTTATATAAGTGAAAGTATGTTGGGTGTTGGGGTTATATGTGTGAAAGTATAATGGGTGTGGGGGTTAAATGTGTGAAAATATTTTGGGTGTGGGGGTTATATGTGTGAAAGTATGTTGGGTGTTGGGGTTAAATGTGTGAATGTATGTTGAGTCTAGGGGTTATATGTTTGAAAGTACGTATAGCTGAACTTATATGTGTACAAATGAAATTACATGTGTGAACATATGCATGGCCTTGAAAATCGTTACCGGCAAGAAAAACTAAGCTCCCAGATCTTCTTCTTCTTCTTCTTCTTCTTGCAGCAGCTCCCATATAATGTTAGTGCTGTGCATGTTGAAGGGTGGGGTGTGGTGGGGAGGGGGAGTAATATGTGTGAAAATATGTCCAGTGATGAATTATGAGGCAGATACTGTCAGCTACTCCGACTTTTGTTGTTGTTCTTTGTTAATATGAGGGCATTGTATGAATATGAGGGCATTGTATGAATATGAGGCATTGTATGGATATGAGGACATTGTATGAATCTGAGGACATTGAATGGATATGAGGACATTGTATGAATATGAGGGCATTGTATGAATATGAGGGCATTGTATGAATATGAGGCATTGTATGAATATGAGGGCATTGTATGAATATGAGGCATTGTATGAATATGAGGACATTGTATGAATATGAGGCATTGTATGGATATGAAGACATTGTATGAATCTGAGGACATTGTATGGATATGAGGACATTGTATGAATATGAGGGCATTTTATGAATATGAGGGCATTGTATGAATATGAGGCATTGTATGAATATGAGGGCATTGTATGAATATGAGGACATTGTATGAATATGAGGCATTGTATGGATATGAAAACATTGTATGAATCTGAGGACATTGTATGGATATGAGGACATTGTATGAATATGAGGGCATTGTATGAATATGAGGGCATTGCATGAATATGAGGCATTGTATGAATATGAGGGCATTGTATGAATATGAGGGCATTGTATGAATATGAGAACATTGTATGAATATGAGGGCATTGTATGAATATGAGGACATTGTATGAATATGAGGACATTGTATGAATATGAGGGCATTGTATGAATATATATATGTGAATAAATGATGAGACTAGAGAGGCTATTGGAACAAGACAGATTAGCGTCACTTTCTCTTTGTTCTCTGCACTCTCGTTGAAGAGGTGAGATGCAGAACGGCTCAGGCAAATGTAGTTTTCCAAAAAAATGAGGAAGATACTGTGCAATCCATTTTTGACAATGGAAGCAAGAAAAAGAGTTTTTAAATGTTATGTAGGACCAGTCTTAACATATGGATATAAATAATGGACAACAAGACAACAGACAAGAAAATCACAGGAGTGTAAGCGTGTCTGTGTGCACGTGTGAGCGTGTGTATGCCTGTGTGAGCATTTGTGCATGTGGGAAGGTGTGTGTGTGCACGTGTGAGCATGTATCTATGTGTGAGCGTGTGTATACATGTGTGAGCGTGTGTATGTGTGAGTGTGTGCTAGTGTGAACGTGTGTGTGCATGTGTAAACGTGCGTGAGCGTGTATGTGTGCGTCATGTGTGAGCGTGTGAACGCATGTGTGGGCGTGTGTGTGCATGTGTGTGCATGTGAGAAGGTGTGTGTTGTGTGTGTTAGCGTATGCGTGCATGTGTGAGCGAGTGTGAAGCTATAAGGACTAATAAAGCCATGAGGTAAGCACAATCAATGAGGGCCATCATTTCGTTTTCGTAATGAAACAAACATACACATACATTTGATGACACATATTCTTGTGTGGTCGATCTGGGCTGTTAGTGGCAGTAACTCATAACTGACTGCTTGCGTCAGGTAGGGCGAACCAGAACTAATCAAGATCCTACATCATATGTCAGTGGTGACCATTATAAAAGACATGTCTAGCCTTAAAAGTAAGGCTCCATGAAGAAAGGCAATCCAGTACCAATAAGTACTGTGATGAAGTCGGATGTGTTGTCCAGGATACTGAAGATTTTGCAGCCGACAGTAAACCAAATCAAGCAAACCAAATCAAGTAAACCAAATCACAACGAATCGTTCATTAATTATTCACTAGCCGTGGTTGTCGTGGGGAGCTGCGATAGCTCAGTGGTTAGTGAACTGGACTACAAAGGACAAGAGGCAGGGTTCGATCCTGATCGACGGCTTCCAGGTTCACCCAGCCTTAAATGAGTACCGGATTTTTTATTTTTTTTTTTTGGGGGGGAAGTAAAGCGGTACGGGCGTAATACCTACCACATTACCCCCAAAATGATGTCTAATGAAGGTCTGTACAATTTATGGTTCATCATCATCAAGTACGGGGCCTACTGGCGTAGGTGATCATGTCTTTCAACAACTTTCGATTTCGGCAGCTATTTATCATCTCTGTTGTTGACCTTCTGCCAAGCCATTCTCTTAAGCTGTCTGTTATTTTCTCTCTTTGCTTCCCTCTATCTCTTCGTCCCTCAATTTGTCCAGTTGTTACAATATATTCTAGTTGTTCTCTTTATTTATAATTTATATATAATTTATAATTTAAAGTCTGTGGCGGTGGATGGGGCGGAGGAATTTAAAATAATCAACGGCCCAGAAGGCGAAAACAGCAAAGTGTGTGGTACACATGAGCATATTCAGAACACGAAAGACGAATATGGCAGACCACCGTGAAAGAGATTGGAGCCTCATCACGTAACACTCCAAAGAAAGCCAAGGAGAGAGACAAATGAAATTTTTTGGTCACGTTAAAAGACACAACAGTCTAATAAAAGTAATATTAGAAGGGAAAATACAAGGTAAAAGAGGCAGAGGCAGACCAAGACTGACATGGACGAGTAACATCAAAAGATGGACAAGTCAGCCTATGGCAATCTGCACCATCAAAGCAATAGACAGAGTGGAATGGCGCTCCATGGTAGCCAACCTTCGATGCGAGAGAGGGCACTCAATGATGATGATGATTCAGGATTAAGATTTACCTTCTGAGATGTGACAAAGCTTGGTCCAGTCCTTTCTGTAGTGGTGTCTTCCCACCGCTTTACCTGTCTGCCCTTGCCTGGAAGTGGACCATGCAAAGTGATCCTAGCAAGGCCTGTAGATGTAACATGTCTGTAACATTTTAAATTGTATTATTTTACTTTAGACAGCAAGTCTTGTGCACTGGTCCTGTTGATTGTTGGATTTTGTTGCGTACTTCCTCATTAGTTATATGATGTTCTTAAGATCTGCGCAAGATCTGTATATATATATATACATATATATATACAATCTCTTCTCCAGGGCCAATATTCTTTCTGTGAAGATCAGAAGTCGGTGTCTGTGTTTATCAGATGTTCATAAATACAAATGCAGCAACTGCTTGTAATCATCTGATCTTTCTTCATAGGGAGATGGTTTTCTTTTTCCATATACTGTTTAGTCTTGTCAGGGGCTTCCATTGCTTGCTTGGGTATAACCAGTGCTTCTGGCTTTAACCGTCGTCAGTGTGATAATGTAGCCCAGATCGTTAAATTGGTTGGTTGTATTTTGAAATGACTCCCCGGTCAATGTAGCGGATAGGCGGCAAGAACCATCGAAGCTCAGTCTGAAAAGTATTTCGTCTTGCGGTTTCCTCACATTCCAAGTCCGTCTTGCTACCGGAGCTACTGAGTTTAGGGCATCTGTGCACGACGTGAATTGTGTTTTTCATCCGGATCGTGTTTCGATTTTCCGCTTGCTTACGATGAATGATGATACCGTGTGACGAAGTGCAGTTCAGCTGTGTTCACTTTTGGTGCCCCTACGCTTTATATCTTTTAGCGCGTGCTGTAGCTGCTATGATGAGGACTGCAGATGCCTTTCTTTGTTTGGATCATTCAATGAGATGAGTTTTAATTTGGATGATTCCACTGGCAAGGCGGTTGAGCAATTATGGATTTTAATTTGTTTGCAGTGATACCGGGGCCTTCGATTAACCATAACCAGGACTTTCTGTTTATTTTATTCTATATTGTAATTGTTTACAGTTAAAAAAACGAATCTACTGCAAGTTAACGTTCTTTTAAATGCGACGATGAAGAGAAGTAGCCTTTGGGCGGGCACAGAAATAAGGGAAAGATCCCTGAGGTGTGTAACGACTAGAATTAACAGGAGAGAATTAACTCACTTCACAATAACGATTCTCGTCCAAAGGCGCGAGACTTTTTCGAGGGCTGTTAATATGAATATTCGAAATTTTGCGGGGGTGAGTTTGAAAGGATAGAAATAATAATAATATCGAAGTAACGCCAGCGTACAATTTCGATCTCTTGCTTCCATTTTCCAAGTCACGGCCTTCTCACTTCATTATACCATCATTTCCGGTTTGATCTCTCTGCGGAGAGTTGAGACCCTTGGCTGATCTCCATGACGACAATGTCTCCACCGCAGTGTTTAACTTGGGTCTGGTCTGTATTGTCCTGTAATCACCGGCCGATATGGCAATATTTTCAAATACAACAACTGATATAGAGGGGATCTCACGTGGCGCTTCAGTGGCGGGAAAGATCGAGAAGAAGCGTTGAAGTTGACCAGAAGGTGCAGAAATAGTAAAAGCCCTCGCTGATTGGTTCGTTTACATGAGCATAAACAAAACACTCGTTGGCAATTATCTTTTTTCCCCTGCTTAACGTGACGTTCACGCAAACATGGATGCTTGATTGCTCAGTTCCCCCATCTCCACTTGCACCCTCTTCTTCTAATATTGACACAGACAGCCCAAGCTCGTGTTTACTTTGCATGCTGTGATTAAGACGCACCGAGTTTCCAGCCCATTGATACACGTGTCAATTAGACGACGTCATAACAGTGGAATGTTCATATCTCCTGGCTTGTGAAATAGAGACACCACGATTTATAAATAAACACAGTTATCATAAACCGTGGAAAATTGCTGGTCCGTCTAACGACGACGGTGTTATATGAAATTGTTGTATGCCAGGAGGGACAATTTGAGATTATTCTGAAGTCTGAAAATTGGCCAACAAAAAAGATTGACTGCAGCGAAGTTTTAAAAAAAATATGCGGTATAAAATTAAATTTTGGTTACACCCCAATCAGTTTATGTGCCAGGATAACTTGCTATCATTCTAGTGTGAGGGCCAGATTTCGACTGAGGTAAACACTGCCTTGACCTATAGTCCCAATTCTTGTTTTCAAAGCGCAGAGTTTGTGTAATTAAAATAACATATAAATAATAACGACCAAAAATGCTGGCATAAAATCTTTGAATAAATGATCGCTTAACTAGATCTTTTAGTTTTCTTTTGTAAATTTATGATAAACACCGAGTGATATTTGGCGTTTAATCTCTTATTTTCTCTTGTGTGTCGGTGTTCAAGTTTGTTCAGATATTTTCATAAGTCAGTCCTTGATACCTTCAATCTCTTTCTCCGTTATCTTCCTCAATGTTGTGCTTCCTTCATTATTCACTGCAGATTATCATCTCACTGACGTCATATCCGCTGTGTGCAACGCTCGGGACGTTACGTACTATATATATATATATATATATATATATATATATATATATATATATATATATATATGTATGTATGTATGTGTATATAATAAAAGTGTTTGAAATGATATCACAATTATTTTCACTGTTTTCTTTGTTATCAGGGAAACTATCAAATGTAACTATTATTTTAATAACATGGATAATGTTAGAGATAATGTTACGGTTATTTATATTAATAATGATAATAATAATAATAATAATAAATAGACTTTACACAACAGGCACCAAATACAAGAACAAGAATCAAACACCAACAAGGCCGAAGTAATGATTATTGTTGAAGAAAATCAGAATATCAACATAGCAACAACTTAAACAAGTGGAGGAATTTAAACATATCTAGGAAATTTAGTGGCAAACAACAATTTATAAGCAGCAGGAATATAGCTTGTCAAAATCATCTGAGTGATGCCATCGCTGAGTTATTGAGTTATTGTTATTGAGTTATTGTTATTGAGTTATTGTTATTGACTTATTGTTATTGAGTTATTCTTATTTAGAAACTGTTATTTAGTTATTGTTATTGAGTTATTGTTATTGAATTATTGTTATTGAATTATTGTTATTGAGTTACTGTTATTGAGTTATTGTTATTGTTATTGAATTATTGTTATTGAGTTACTGTTATTGAGTTATTGTTATTGTTATTGAATTATTGTTATTGAGTTATTGTTATTGAGTTATTTGTGAGCCATCATCATTGCACTCCGAACATGTCCATAGGTGCTCAGATCCCCTCCTCAGCAAGTCCCTCAGTGTCCAGCGACTGACGACTCCAGTTCTGTGTTGGTTGATTAGTCTTCTTACATGCCCACTAAGTTTCTCGTTTCTGTCTGTGCCCATCTTAACCCTCATCTCTTTCATTCGAAGAGTGACGTGGACTCATGGTTGTCGAAGTCCTGTGTCCTTCCCACATCTCGGAGGGCATTGATGATGTCGGCCTAATCCATTGGTTGACCGACCTCAACGTTAGCGTAGCTAGCCAACCTGTTCGCTCTTTCATTTCCCCGTACTCCCGCAAGTCCTGGGACGTACACAAAGGTGACTTTACGTATTTTTGACTTTTGTAATGACTCTATACATTGTAAGCGTACAGAGGCCGACTACATTTTTACGCATCATGCTCATCGAATCACTTAGTATGCAGGTGTGGGTGTAGTCTTGTGACTCTAACCAGATGAATGCCCAGGTCACTGCCATCACCTCCATCGTCATGCTACTCGTGGTCATAACGTATGCACCACTGTCTACCTTGACTATTTTGCCGGCTAAGCGCGCTTTAAATGCCCATGCACTCCTTTGGTGTTGTATTTACAGATCCGTATGTATGGATGATGTAAACACTGCTGTCTATCAAGGAAATATCTCTAGAGGCAAAACGGACACTCTACAACACAACCTTCATCTCAACGTTGTGCTACCAATGCCAGTCCTGGACCCTGGTTTCAAGTGCATCAAGAAACGTAACCATTAAACAAATTATTATTTACGGCATATTCCCGTTACTGGTATCTGCCAGGGAAATTGTACGACTGGAGAATAAAGACCGCTCCCCATTTAAGTCACCACGAGATGTTTTGGTTTGAGTCCTTATTCCACTCCTGACTAAAAAAAATTGCCGAGACTAAATGTGTTAGGCGAATGACAGGAAAAGACTGAATAATAAAATGAGAAGTGAAGA
The DNA here is from genome assembly GCA_032433765.1 of Megaustenia siamemsis. Classification (NCBI taxonomy): domain Eukaryota; kingdom Metazoa; phylum Mollusca; class Gastropoda; order Stylommatophora; family Ariophantidae; genus Megaustenia; species Megaustenia siamemsis. The sequence continues at coordinate 20,561,060 of JAVIAB010000106.1, read as the reverse complement.
ACTAAGGAGAAAGCTTTACCAGGCATTGAATAAAAACATATATTAAGAAACGGCTGAACAAAATAGAAGAGATTAAAATATGACACAATCAGAACAAACGCTAAGACAACACTTGATCCAAGTGTCGATCACAAAAGGATGGATTGGTGGAATGTTAGAAATACTAGAAAATATAACAGCAGGAGATACAAACAGCTGAGCAAATATCCGCACACTATATCTTTCCTCGACGATAGAAGGCACAGTAGGAAGAAAAAAATGATAGAGGTTTTACAGCAAGAAAACCGATTTGCCATAGCTAGTCAATGGTGAGTGAACACAGAATAAAGATGGTCCATAGCTTAAGTCATAGCTTAAGCCATAGCTTAAGTCATAGCTTAAGTCATAGCTTAAGTCATACCTCAAACTATAGCTCAAACCATAGCTCAAGTCATAGCTAAAACTATAGCTCAAAACATAGCCCAAACCACAGCTCAAACCATAGCTCACAGCGAAACTTAAAACATAGCCCAAACCATAGCTCAAAAAATAGCTCAAGTCATAGCTCAAGACATAGCTGAAACAATAGCTAAAAAAATAGCTCAAACCATAGCTCAAGTAATTGCTCAAGACATAGCTCAAACCAAAGCTCAAGTCTTAGCTCAAAGCATAGCTCATACCATAGCTCAGTTCATATCTCAAACGAGAGCGCAAACCATAGCTCTAGTCAAAGCTCAAACCACAGCTCAAACCATAGCTAAAAAAAATAGCTCAAACCATAGCTCAAACCATAACTCAAAAAACAGCACAAACCACAGTTAAAACCAGAGCTCAAACCACAGCTCAAACTACAGTTCAAACCACAGCTCAAACCACAGCTCCAACCACAGCTGGAACCACAGCTCAAACAACAGCTGAAACCACAGCTCAAACCACAGCTCAAACCACATCTCAAACCACAGCTCAAACAACAGCTCAAACAACAGCTCAAAGCACAGCTCAAACCATAACTCAAAGCGCAGTTCAAACCACAGCTCAAACCACAGCTCAAACTACTGCTCAAACTATTGCTCAAACTATTGCTCAAACTACTGCTTAAACTATTGCTAAAACTAATGCTCAAACTACAGTTCAAACCACATCTCAAACCATAACTCAAACCGCAGTTCAAACCACAGCTCAAACCACAGCTCAAACTACTGTTCAAACCACATCTCAAACCACAGCTCAAACTACTGCTCAAACTATTGCTCAAACTACAGTTCAAACCACATCTCAAACCATAACTCAAAAAGCAGTTCAAACCACATCTCAAACAACAGCTCAAACTAATGCTCAAACTATTGCTCAAACTATTGCTCAAACTAATGCTCAAACTACAGCTCAAACTACTTCTCAAACTACAGCTCAAACTACTGCTTAACATACAGCTCAAACTACTGCTCAAACTACTGTTCAAACTCATGCTCACACTACTGCTCAAACTACAGCTCAAACTATTGCTCAAACTACAGCTCGAACTACTGCTCAAACTACAGCTCAAACTACTGCTCAAACTGCAATTCAAACTACTGCTCAAACTACAGCTCGAACTACTGCTCAAACTACAGCTCAAACTACTGCTCAAACTACAGCTCAAACTACTGCTCAAACTACAGCTCGAACTACTGCTCAAACTACAGCTCAAACTACTGCTCAAACTACAGCTCAAACTACTGCTCAAACTACAGCTCGAACTACTGCTCAAACTACAGCTCAAACTACTGCTCAAACTACAGCTCACACTACTGCTCAAACTACAGCTCGAACTACTGCTCAAACTACAGCTCAAACTACTGCTCAAACTACAGCTCAAACTACTGCTCAAACTACAGCTCAAACTACTGCTCAAACTGCAACTCAAACTACAGCTCGAACTACTGCTCAAACTACTGCTCAAACCACAGCTTAAAACATAGCTCAAACCACAGCTGAAAATATAGCTCAAACCACAGCTAAAACCACAGCATAAACCACAGGACAAACTATAGCTCAAACCACAGCTGAAACTATAACTCAAACTACAGTTTAAAACAAAGGTCAAACCACAGCTTAAACCATAGCTCAAACCAAAGATCAATCCACAGCTGAAACTATAGTTCAAACCACAGCTGAAACTATAGCTCAAAACACATCTCAAACCATAGCTCAAACTAATGCTCAAACCACAGCTGAAAATATAGCTCAAATTACATGTCAAACCATAGCTCAAACCACAGCTCAAACCACAGCAGAAACTATAGCTCAGAGGAGAGCTGAAACTATAGCTCAAACCAGAGCTCAAACCACAGTTTAAACCAAAGGTCAAAGCACAGCTTAAACCATATCTCAAACCAAAGATCAAACTACAGCTGAAACTATAGTTCAAACCACAGCTTAAACCACAATTCAAACTTCAGTTAAAGCTATAGCTCAAACCACATTCGAAACTATAGCTCAAAACACATTTCAAACCATAGCTCAAACTAATGCTCAAACCACAGATCACACTACAGCTGAAACTATAGCTCAAAACACAGCTCAAACCGCAGCTCAAACTACTGCTCAAACCAAAGCTCAAACTACTGCTCAAACAATAGCTCAAGCTACTGCTCAATCCATAGCTCAAACAATAGCTCAAACTACTGCTCAATCCATAGCTCAAACCATAACTCAAACTACTGCTCAAACCATAGCTCAAACTACTACTCAAACAATAGCTCAAACAACTGATCAATCCATAGCTCAAACTAATGTTTAAACAGCTCAAAATACAACTCAAAATCTCAGATCAAACCAAAACTCAAACCTTAGCACAAACCACAGGTCAAACTCTATCTCAAACCACAAATCAAACCACAGCTCAAACCATTGCTCAAACCTTAGGTCAAACCACAGCTCAAACCACAGATCAAACCACAGATCAAAGCACAGCCCAAACTACAGCCCAAACCACAGATCAAACCACAGCTCAAACTACAGCTCAATCCACAAACTAAACTACAGCTCAAACCACAGCCCAAACGACAGCTCAAAACACAGCTCCAACAACAGTTCAAACTACATCTCTAACCACAGCTCAAACCTTAGATCAAATTACAGCTCAAACTACAGCTCAAACTACAGCTCAGACCATACCTCAAACTACTGCTCACCCTACAGCTCAAATTACTGCTCAAACTACAGGTCAAACTACAGCTCAAACTACAGCTCAAAGTACAGCTCAAACTACAGCTCAAACTAATGCTCAAACTACAGCTCAAACTACAGCTCAAACTAATGCTCAAACTACTGCTCACACTACAGCTCAAATTACAGCTCAAACTACAGCTCAAACTACAGCTCAAACTACAGCTCAAACTAATGCTCAAACTGCAGCTCAAACTAATGCTCAAACTACAGCTCAAACTACAGCTCAAACTACGATCAAACTACTACTCAAACAATAGCTCAAAATACAGCTCAAACTACAGCTCTAACAACAGCTCAAACAACAGCTCAAACTACAGCTCAAACAACAGATCAAACTACATCTCTAACCACAGCTCAAACATTAGTTCAAATTACAGCACAAACCACAGATCAAACTACAGCTCAGACCATACCTCAAACTACTGCTTAAAATACAGCTCAAACTACAGCTCAAACTGCAGTTCAAAATACAGCTCAAACTATATCTCTAACTACAGCTCAAAGTACAGCTCAAACTACAGCTCAAACTAATACTCAAACTACAGCTCAAACTACTGCTCAAACAATTGCTCAAACTACAGTTCAAACTAATGCTCAAACTACAGCTCAAACTACAGCTCAAACTACAGCTTAAACTACGGCTGAAACTACAGCTCAAAGTACAGCTCAAACTACATCTCAATCTACAGCTCAAACTACAGCTCAAACCATACATCAAACTACAGCTCAAACTACAGCTCAAATTACAGCTCAAGATAAAGCTCAAGCCACAGCTGAAACTAAAGCTCAAACCATACTTCAAACTACAGCTCAAACCATAACTCAAACTACAGCTCAAACTATTGTTCAAAATATAGCTCAAGCTAATGCTCAAACTACTGCTCAAAGTACAGATCAAACTTCAGCTCAAACTTACTGTTGGAACCATAGCTCAAACTACTGCTCAAACCACAATTTAAACCATACCTCAAACTACAGCACAAACCACAGCTCAAACTACAGCTTAAACTACAGCTCAAAATAAAGCTCAAACTACAGCTCAAAGTAAAGCTCAAACTACGGCTCAAACTACAATTTAAACTACAGCTAAAAATACAGCTCAAACTACAGTACAATCCATAACTCAAACTACAGCTCAAACCACAGTTCAAACTATAACTTAAACTACAGCTCAAACTACAGCTCAAACTACAGTTTAAAATACAGCTCAAATACAGCTCAAACTACAGCTCAAACCATAGCTCAAAATACAGCTCAAACTATTGCTCAAACCATACCTCAAACTACAGCTCAAACCACAGCTCAAACTACAGCTCAAACTACTACTCAAACTACTGCTCAAACTACAGCTCAAACTACTGCTCAAACTTCTGCTCAAACTATTCCTCAACTACTGCTAAAACTACTGCTCACACTACAGTTCAAACTAATGCTCAAACTACAGCTCAAACTACAGCTCAAAATACAGCTCAAACTATTGCTCAAACAATACCTCAAACTACAGCTCAAACCACAGCTCAAACTACAGCTCAAACTACTGCTCAAACTACTGCTCCAACTATTGCTCAAACTACTGCTCAAACTACTGCTCAAACTACAGCTCAAACTAATGCTCAATCTACAGCTCAAACTACAGCTCAAACTACAGCTCAAACTATAGCTCAAACAACTGCTCAAACCACAGCTCAAACTACTGATCAAACCATAGCTCAAACTACTGCTGAAGCCAGAGCTCAAACTACTGTTCAAAGATAGCTCAAACTACTGCTCAAACGACAGCTCAAACTACAGCTCAAACCACAGCTCAAACAACAGGTCAAACTACAGCTCATACAACAGCTCAAACCACAGCTCATATCACAGCTCAAACTACTGCTCAAACTACAGCTCATACCACAGCTCAAACCTACTACTTTAACTACTGGTCAAACTACTGCTCAAACTACAGATCAAACTACAGATCAAACTACAGCTGAAATTGCTGCTCAAACAACTGCTCAAACTATAGTTCAAACTACTGCTCAAACCACAGCTCAAACTACTGCTCACACCACAGCTCAAACTATCGCTCAAACTACTACTGGATGCACAGCTCAAACTACTGTTCAAACCATAGCTCAAACTACTGCTCAAACCACAGCTCAAACTACTGCTCACATCATAGCTCAAACTACTGCTGAAACCACAGCTCAAACTACTGTTCGAACCATAGCTCAAACTACTGCTCAAACCACAGCTCAAACTACTGCTCAAACTACAGCTCAAACTACTTTCAAACCATAGCTGAAACTTTTTCTCAAACCATAGCTCAAACTACTGCTCAAACCATAGCTCAAACTACTGCTGAAACCACAGCTCAAACTACTGTTCGAACCATAGCTCAAACTACTGCTCAAACCACAGCTCAAACTACTGCTCAAACTACAGCTCAAACTACTTTCAAACCATAGCTGAAACTTTTGCTCAAACTACTGCTCAAACCATAGCTGAAACCACATCTCAAACTACTGTTCAAACCATAGCTCTAACTGCTGCTCGAATCATAGGTCAAATTACAGCTCAAACTACTGCTCAAACTACAGCTCAAACTACAGCACAAACTACCTCTCAAACTACTGCTCAAACTACAGCTCAAACTACAGCTCAAACTACTGCTCAAAATACTGCTCAAACTACAGCTCAAACTACTGCTCAAAATACTGCTCAAATTATAGCTCAAACTACAGCTCAAACTACTGCTCAATATACTGCTCAAACTACAGCTCAAACTACAGCTCAAACTACGGCTCAAACTACTGCTCAAAATACTGCTCAAACTACTGCTCAAACTACCTCTCAAACTACAGCTCAAACTACATTTCAAACTAATGCTCAAACTACACTCAAACTACAGTTCAAACTACAGCTCAAACTACTGCTCAAACTACAGCTCAAACTACTGCTCAAACTACATTTCAAACTACTGCTCAAACTACAGCTCAAACTACAGCTCAAACTACTGCTCAAACTACAGCTCAAACTACTGCTCAAACTACATTTCAAACTACTGCTCAAACTACTGCTCAAACTACAGCTCAAACTACTGCTCAAACTACATTTCAAACTACTGCTCAAACTACAGCTCAAACTACTGCTCATATATACTGCTCAAACTACAGCTCAAACTACTGCTCAAACTACTGCTCAAACTACATTTCAAACTACTGCTCAAACTACTGCTCAAACTACCTCTCAAACTACAGCTCAAACTACATTTCAAACTACTGCTCAAACTACTGCTCAAACTACACTCAAACTACAGTTCAAGCTACAGCTCAAACTACTGCTCAAACTACTGCTCAAATGATAGCTCAAACTACAGCTCATACCAAAGCTCAAACCACAGCTCAAACCACAGCTCAAACTACAGCTCAAACTACAGCTCATACCACAGCTCAAACCACTGCTCAAACTACAGCTCAAACCAAAGCTCAAACCACAGCTCAAACCACAGCTCAAACCACAGCTAAAACCGCAGCTCAAACCATAGCTCAAACTACAGCTCAAACCACAGCTCAAACCACAGCTCAAACTACAGCTCAGATCACAGCTCAAACCAAAGCTCAAACCACAGCTCAAACTACAGCTCAGACCACAGCTCAAACCAAAGCTCAAACCACAGCTCAAACTACATCTCAAAGTACAGCTCAGACCAGGGCTCAAACATCAGCTCAAACCTCAACTCAAACCACAGCTCAAACCAGGGCATGGTGTTTGGAGATTCTGTGCTGCCCTGAACTCAAACCTCAGTTTTGGTCTTGCTTCATTTAAATGGAACACAACAGTGCTATGGTAGCAGTCTAACCGCTGTTATTTAGATTCCTTGTGCTCAAGCAACCCTGCTAGCATGCCTTCTCTCCTAGTGTTCTCACGAGCTTTGTAGCAATGACACGGTTTAACCACAACTCTCTTCTCTTTTCTGCTTCAGGATCTAGGTTTCTTGAAATAATTTCATAGTCCAATCTTTGATATTGCCAATATATTTTCTCCATTGTCACTCTCTAAGATGTCTATTTTTTTCTTCTTTTTGCTTTCATTTCTTCGGACGTCGATGAAGATACGTGTTCTATTTCTGACTCTCATTGTAGACTGAACCAATTGTGCCGTTGTAGATTTATATTATTTTAATTATGTTTCCTTACGCTAATAGAAACTGTATAGAGACACTAATGTGTGTACAAGACACTGACTATATAGAGGCACTAATGTGTGTACAAGACACTGACTATATAGAGACACTAATGTGTGTACAAGACACTGACTATATAGAGACACTATTGTGTGTACAAGACACTGACTATATAGAGACACTAATGTGTGTACAAGACACTGACTATATAGAGACACTAATGTGTGTACAAGACACTGACTATATAGAGACACTAAGGTGTGTACAAGACACTGACTATATAGAGACACTAATGTGTGTACAAGACACTGACTATATAGAGACACTAATGTGTGTACAAGACACTGACTATATAGAGACACTAATGTGTGTACAAGACACTGACTATATAGAGACACTAATGTGTGTACAAGACACTGACTATATAGAGACACTAATGTGTGTACAAGACACTGACTATATAGAGACACTAATGTGTGTACAAGACACTTATATTTGCTCTTTTAAATAATAATATTATCATCACCATGACAACCGGCATCATTTGGCTTTATTCAGAATGCATGCCGCTGCCAGGATATAATTAGCTGAGTGGCAGTGTACCAAGCGTTCGGCTTCTCGTGGCAAGGCGCAGTGCCATGGAGTACGGGTTCGATCCTGCTTCGGATCATATATTGTTCTTTGTTTTTTTTCTGTTGTTGTTTATTTGTCATTTTTTCCGAGTGCTAACACATACCTTTTCCTTCTATTATGCCAGGATATATACTGTGAAGCTCTATTTGACCTACACTAGAGGCCCAGCATCTGCTACAGTCAAGCACAGCCCATCTGTGACATCTAGCGCAAACCTTATTCTTGGGCTTCCCTTCTGTTACTTTGTTTACGTGGTTCGATGCTTTAAATAATCTTCTCTAGGTGTTATACGATCAACATTTTTTTTTTACTTTCATTTTTAAAATGTTCAGTGTCTATCTATTCTATTGAATTTTTGGTTGTTGCTAAATAGATACTGTGGAATCCATTTTTGACAAATAGAAACAAGAAAAAAGAGTTCTTAAATGATATGCAGAGCCAGTCTTAACATACGGATATGAATCATGGGAAATAGAACAATAGACAAGAAAATCACAGAGGCTGTAGAAATGCGGTTTTACAGAAAAATGTTGAGAATACCATGGACAGGTAAGAGTAATGAAAACGTTTTTGAAAGAGGCCAATGCAAAAAGAGAGCTTATGTAGGAAGTAAAAATCACAATTTTTGGCCATGCAGTAAAAGGGAACATCCGGAATATATTGTGACAACTGGGAAAATTGAGGGACGAAGAGATAGAGGGAAGCAAAGAGAAAAGATCAGACAGCTTAAGAGAATGGCTGAAGGTCAACAACAGAAATGATAATAACTGTCGGGATCGGTGGAGAGACATGACTACACAAGGAGGTCTGGTACTTGATGATGATGAAATAGACATGTTTGTTTTCCTTTTATGTCCCTGAAATTGTGTCTTTTTGTGTAGCCATTGCACATAATACATTGTCAGCAGATTTGTCGATAGCCCGCGTTTCACATCACTTGCTAAGGGAAGTGCCGGCTCTCAAGACCATCACTAACTCACATTCACAACGTTGAAATCGTTCACTGTAACATCGGCTGATAAAATGCGAACTGACCTGCTAACGAGGGAATCATTTCAGGAAAGAGCAGTAACCGTTATACAAAAAAAACCATCATAATAAAACTTAAGACGGTAACAGGTAATCTCCCCATCTCAAAAAGTGCATCAGGAAGAATGGGGAGATAATATGATCGGGCTAATCTCTCTTCGGCCCCGCTCTCCAATGGCGAAAACAAAACATACCACCAACATAAATTTACACATTGGCCGCATGGTGTAAACATGGCCTTTACGCCAACAACCGCATTGCCATCTTTCCCGCAGTTTTCACCCGGGAGAGATAGCCCACGTGCTCTTCTGTTGCTATGGAGACGACGCCATGTTTACGTACTTTATTCGTCACTACGCATTGATGGGAGTTGTAGATATTACCTGCGACTGGGGTGATAAATAACTGTTATGTCTGAGAGTTGAGATGATAAACTGGGAAAGGCGAAGGTTGACATCATAACTTCCTTTCCATATGTGGCACCAGGATGAAGTCTAACAAGCACCGACGGATAGAACATCTGTCAATGGATAGCTCCACTTGGGCGAGTTAAACACGCTAGCTGTAAGATTGTTTCACTTCAGGTCTAATGTCACAATGGAGTCGCGGTAGCTCAAGTGATTGGTAGAATGAACCACGTGGTACAAGAGGTCGCTTTCGATTCAGGTCACGGCCCCAACTTTCATCTAGAAATTAATGGGAACCGGAATTTTTTGGGAGAGTAGGGTTACCTTTCCAAAGTTACAACCTCCTCTCTTCACCCTCCCCCCCCCCCCCGGTCATATTGAAAGTTACAACCTCCTTTCTTCACCCCCCCCCTCCTATTGAAAGTTATAACCTCCTCTCTTCGCCCCCCCCTGTCCTATTGAAAGTTACAACCTCCTTTCTTCACCCCCCCCCCCTGTCCTATTGAAAGTTACAACCTCCTCTCTTCACCCCCCCCCCTGTCCTATTGAAAGTTACAACCCTCTCTTTTTCACTCCATCCCATGCGCTATTGAAAGTTACAACCCCCTCTCTTCACACCCCCCTCAATATCCTATTGAAAGTTACAACCACCTCACTTCACCCCCAATGTCCTATTGAATGTTACAACCCCCTCTCTTCACCCCCACCCCCAATGTCCTATTGAAAGTTACAACCGCCTCACTTCACCCCCCCTTCCCATGTCCAATTTGAAATTTGCAACTACCTCACTTCACCCCCAATGTCTTATTAAAAGTTACAACCCCTTCATTTCACACCTCCTCCCCCATGTCCTATTGAAAGTTACAACCACCTCACTTCACACCCCCTCGCCCATGTCCTATTGAAAGTTACAACCACCTCACTTACCTCACTTCACGCCCCAATGTCGTTTTGAAAGTTACAACCACCTCACTTCACCCCCAATGTCTTATTGAAAGTTACAACTACCTCACTTCACCCCCAATGTCTTATTGAAAGTTACAACCCCCTCCCCCATGTCCTATTGAAAGTTACAACCACCTGACTTCACGCCCCAATGTCGTTTTGAAAGTTACAACCACCTCACTTTAACCCCCCCCCCCCTCCCATGGCCTATTGAAAGTTACAAACCAACTCTCTTCACCCCCTCGTCCTATTGAAAGTTACAACACCCTCACTTCACAACCCCCCCCCCCCCCCAATATCCTATTGAAAGTTACAACCCCGTCTCATTTCCCCCCCCCCCCCCATACTATTGAAAGTTACAAACCCCCTCTTTTCACCTCCACCTGTCCTATTGACAGTTACAACCACTTCTCTTCACATTCTCCCCCCCCCCCCCGGTCCTATTGAAAGTTACAACTCCCCTCTCTTCACCCACCCACGTCATATTGAAAGCTCCACCCCCTCGTTTCACCCCGCCCCCCCCCCCATCCTATTGAAAGTTACAACCCCCTCACTTCACCCACCCCCTCTTCCTATTGACAGTTACAACCCCCTCTCTTCAGCCCCAAAATCTCCTATTGAAATTTACAACCCGCTCTCTTCAGCCCCGCGCACCAATATCCTATTGAAAGTTATAACCCCCTTACATCACTCCCCCCGTCCTATGGAAAGTTACAATCCCCTCTCATCAACAAAACCCCCCCCCCCCCACCCTCGTCCTTTTGAAACTTACAACCACCTCTTTTCAACACCCCCTCCCTCCGTCCTGTTGAAAGTTACAACGCCCTCTCTTCACCCTCCTCCCACCCGTCCTATTTAAAGTTACAACCCCGTCTCTTCACCCAACTCTCCCCAGCCCTGTCTTATTGAAAGTTACAATCCCGTCTCTTCACCCACCTCTCCCCAGCCCTGTCTTATTGAAAGTTACAACCAACCCAGTCTCTTCACCCTCCTTTCCCCCCCCCCCCCTATTGAAAGTTACAACCACGTCTCTTCACCCTTCTCCCCCCCCCCCCCCCCGTCTTATTGAAAGTTACAACCCCGTCTCTTCACCCTCACGCCCCCCGTCCTATTGAAAGTTACAACCTCGTCTCTTCACCCTCTTCCCCCCCCCCCCCGTCCTATTGAAAGTTACAACTCTGTCTCTTCACCCTCCTCCCCCCTCCCCCCGTCCTATTGAAAGTTACAATTCCCTATTTCACCCTTCTCCCCATCCCCCCTCCCCCCTATTGAATATTACAACCCTCTCCCCTCCAATTTCCTGTTAAAATTTACAACCCCCTCTCGTTACTCCTCTTTCCTACTGAAAGCAGCAATCTCTCTATTCTCCCCTATCTTCCTACAGAAAGCAGCAATCTCTCTATTCTCCCCTATCTTCCTACAGAAAGCAGCAATCTCTCTATTCTCCCCTATCTTCCTACAGAAAGCAGCAATCTCTCTATTCTCCCCTATCTTCCTACAGAAAGCAGCAATCTCTCTATTCTCCCCTATCTTCCTACAGAAAGCAGCAATCTCTCTATTCTCCACTATCTTCCTACAGAAAGCAGCAATCTCTCTATTCTCCCCTATCTTCCTACAGAAAGCAGCAATCTCCCTCTTCTCCCCTATCTTCCTACGCAGTGTCCAGCGACTGACAACTCCAGTTCTGTTTGTCTTCCTTCATCGATCTTGTCGTTTGGGCTGCATGTGAAAACTGACCGTCGTCACAGTATCCTTGATGATTTTGTCGCTGGAAGTCGGTGCTGTCAACTGTTATCAGCTTTTTGTTTAAGCTGTCGAGTTCTGGATTCATATTTTCTATAAAAGGTAAAGGTACAGTACGAGACTTGAACCGGCGTCTTAGCACGCGAGTTTACACCCATATGTGCTCGGCCGCCTATCCAGAAATGTTCGGATATTTCTGTATAGTGTAGCCTCAACATTCGAAACTCAGATGCGGAGCGGCATTCCTCACCTTCCCAGGGTAACACCCTGGTACCCATTTCTGCCAACGGCTGGGGCGACCGTGGGGGTATTTTTTTTTTCCCCAACGAGTACAATACACACTGCTTCCAGCGGGAATCGAACACGGGTTGTCCGAACGTTGGTAGTCCAGTCGGGTGGTTTTCCCAACTAGGCTACCGAGGCCCCCCCAATTTTTTTCTATATAATCACAATTTAATAATAATAAATATAAAATATAATAACAATAATATAACAATAAAATAATAATAATAATCAATATATAATCACAATATACAATATTTTCTTTTTAACTCTCCACATTGCTTTCCTGGTTTCTTTCAGGAGAGTCTTTACTTCTTTGAGGCTCTTCAGTTGATGGGGCTGCTGAAGGCTACCACCTGCTTTTACTAGCTCGGTGGCTTCGGTAGCCTAGTTAGGAAAACCACCCGAATGGACTACCGACGTTCGGACAACCGGTGTTCGATTCCGGATGGAAGCAGTGTGAGTTGTACTCGTGGTTGGGAAAAAAATACCTCCGTGGTCGACCCAGCCGCTGGCAGAAATGAGTACCAGGGTAGTACTCTGGGAAGGTGAAGGATGCCGCCTCGCATCGAGAGTTTCGGTGCTTGAAATGACACTATCCAGAAGCCTCCGAACACTTATGGATAGATGGCCGCGCACATATAGGTGAAAATTCGCCTTCTAAGACACCGATTCAAGTCTCATACTTTACCTTTACCTTTTTCTTTATCTTTACCTTTACCTTTACCTTTACCTATACTTTCATCTTTACCTTTACCTTTACCTTTACCTATACCTTCATCTTTACCTTTACCTTTATCTTTACCTTTACCTTTACATTTATATTTACATTTACATTTACATTTACATTTACCCTTTTCTTTATCTTTATCTTTACCTTTACCTTTACCTTTACCTTTTTCTTTTCCTTTTCCTTTACCTTTATCTTTACCTTTACATTTACCTTTATCTTTTACTAGTTTATCTGCTTTCCCGTTTCCAGGGCTGCCCCAATGTTCCGATATCCACTGCAGGGCTTGTTCTGTATTTTCTGCCAGTGAACTTAAGTTGTTTTATTTCCAGAATTTGTCCCTTCTGCTGGGATATATTTCTGCTGCTGTCAAATCAATAACAAGCAAGTAAACCAACAACGAAAGTTAATAACGGAGTCATACTATCTAAATCAATTGCAATAAAAGCAAATAACAGGTAAATTAATAAGGTGAATCATATAACTCTACATTAAGAATTTATAAAAATTAAATCACGAAGTTAATTTTTGCAAAGAAATGAATATAGAAATTCTTGACAAGTTGAAAGCAATTATCAGCAAATGAATGGCAAACTAAAAAAAAATTGACATAACGAGATAGCACAAAACACATCTCCTACAATGTTGACCACAATTGTACAAGAATCTATAAGTTTATTGACACTATTAAGGAATTAAATGGTAAGAACAAAACCCTGCCAAGAATATATAGAGCCTCAACAACTTAAATGGTTGGGCAACCTGGTCAGAATGAACCCTCACCAATCACCATCAAGGAAGTTCTTCTCGAGAATGCATGGAAAAAGGTCAAGAGGAAGACCCAGAAGAAGATGGATAGATGCAGTGATAGAGACATGTAACAACAAAGGAAAATCACTAATTCAGACAGTTCGAGCAGCTCAAGAACGACAAATGATATAAACCACGACACCTTTTAGGTATCAGTGAAAAGAGAAAAGAAGAAGATGGATAGATGCAGTGATAGAGACATGTAACAACAAAGGAAAATCACTAATTCAGACAGTTCGAGCAGCTCAAGAACAACAAATGATATAAACCACGACACCTTTTAGGTATCAGTGAAAAGAGAAAAGAAGAAGATGGATAGATGCAGTGATAGAGACATGTAACAACAAAGGAAAATCACTAATTCAGACAGTTCGAGCAGGTCAAGAACGACAAATGATAACAACCACGACACCTTTTAGGTATCAGTGAAAAGAGAAAAGAAGAAGATGGATAGATGCAGTGATAGAGACATGTAACAACAAAGGAAAATCACTAATTCAGACAGTTCGAGCAGGTCAAGAACAACAAATGATATCACCACGACACCTTTTAGGTATCAGGGAACAGAGAAAAGAAGGAGAAGAAGATTAAGGAATTATATACAGTAGTTCATATCTCCTTTTCGGAAATGAGCAACACAAATGACCATGAAATGCATCTTAAATTTCACTGAAAAAGAGAAACAAAAATGTTACTTACACCGATTTGGGAATTCCTCTTCCCTCTGGAGAGAGGCCAAAAAATAGCCAGAATCACTTCTGCCAAAGCGAGTTCTCTTCTCATGCTGTAACTGAGAGAAGAAGATAATTTATTTGTTGTTTGTTGCATTCCCTTGGGCAGTTGATCGACTCTTCAAAAGAAAATAGCGGTCATTGGAGACTTCGATTTTACGCCAAATGGCCTACTCAAAACAGGAACCAAATTGCACTCTAAGTAATTGCGCTTTCAAAATTTAGAATTATTTCCCCTTCGCCCTGCCGAGGGCAGGGACATTTGTTAAGAATAGAACCTCTTTAATAGAGACTGCAAATAAATGACACATTAAGTAAGACAATTATACAATTTGATACTTTTAGCTAAGGATAGATGACACTTATGGCCTGCATTCACAAAACACTGCTATCATTATTATTATTATTTTTAGCACGAATGAGGTCGCAGATAACAAAAATAGGGTAGTGCAGGAGAAGATGGGAAAGGGGGGGGGGGAATGACAATCATGAAGATACAGACCTTCATTAGTGGATGCTTATGCTGAATAAATAGCGAATCAATTCAGAGGAAGAAATATGTTTACAGCACTCGGAAAAATTGGCAAGTAATCAACAATAGAAAAAAAACAAAGAACAATATATGGACCGAAGCAAGATCGAACCCGTACTCAGTGGCACAGAGCCTAGCCACGAAAAGCCAAACGCTAGGGAACACAGCCATTAAGCTAACTAATAGAGGGAAACTACAAGTTTCCCTCTATATTAATATTCATTTATTATTTGTCTCCTCTATATACTTGTACATCCTGTAGGGATGACTTAAACTTATTATTAATACATATGTGATCAATTTGATTTTCCGTTCTATGATCCTTACAGGATGTAAAAGTATATAGAGGGGCAGATATAGCTTCTGATCATCATCTTCTGATAGCTAAACTTAAAATTAAACTAAAAAGGTATACTACAACGAATAAGGGTAGAAAGTATTTCAACGTAGGGTTCCTTAAAGAACAAGGAATTAAACATAAATTCGCAGTCACAATATCAAACAAATACCAAGTCCTCCAACTACTAGAAAATACAATAAATATAGAAGATCATTGGAAACAGGTAAAAGATATATGGAGAGACATGCGAAGAAACACTAGGGAAAAGAGAACGCCAGAATAAGGCATGGATGACAGCAGAGACCCTGGTCAAAATTAAAGAAAGAAAGAACAAGAAAGCAGACATAAGTAAAAGCAAAACGAGAAGTAATAAAGCCAAGACACAGGAAGCTTACACAGAGGTGAACAAAGAAGTGAGAAGATGCATTAAAAGGGATTAGAGGAAATATATAGATGAACTAGTTAAAGAGGCAAAAGAAGCAGCAAATAAAGGGAATATAAAAGAACTGTACAACAGCACAAAGAAATTAAGTGGAAAATACAAACAGATCAATGCCTTTATTAAAGATAAGAAAGGAAATCTGCTTAGTAATATAAAGGAACAAATGGTGAGATGGAAAGAGCACTTTGAAGAACTTTTGAATAGACCCGGCTCAAATAATCCTCCAGATATACAACCAGCAGAAGAAGAGTTACACGTTAACTGTGGAAAACCAAGCATAGAAGAAATAATGAAAGCCATCAATCTATTAAAAGATGGTAAAGCCACAGTTGAAAGTTGAAATTCCTTCGGAAGCCATCAAAGCAGATATTAACACCTCTACCAAGATGCTACAGAATCTATTAGATAAAATTTGGGAGAGGGAAGAAATACATAAAGACTGGAAAGAAGGTTATATGATCAAACTACCAAAGAAAGGAAGTTTACAGGAGTGCACAAATTATAGGGAAATTATGCTACTATCAGTGCCAGGAAAAATATTAATCAGAATCATTCTGGAGAGACTAGAAGTGGCCATAGAGAAACATTTGAGAGATGAACAAGCAGGTTTTAGGAAGAACAGATCATGTGCTGATCAAATAACTACTCTACGTATAATAGTTGAACAAAGTTTAGAACTAAAATCCCCACTTTATATTGGATTCATAGATTACGAAAAGGCATTTGATAGTTTAGACAGAAGAATGCTTTGCAAGATGCTGAGTCATTACGGAATCCCCATAAAGTTTATTAACCTGATAAAAACAATGTATGAAGGAACGAAATGTAGTGTGGTGTATGAAGGACAGCTTACAGAAGCATTTGAAATAAGAACAGGAGTAAGGCAGGGATGCCTTCTGTCTCCATTTCTCTTTCTACTGGCCATAGATTGGATTATGAAAATAACTCAAAACAAAAGAAATGGAATCCAGTGGTCACTGACCAAACAACTTGATGATTTAGACTTTGCTGATGACATAGCTCTCCTATCACACAGCCATCAACAGATGCAGGATAAAATGAACATACTTGATGAGAGATCACAACAGCTAGGACCGAAGATTAATAGAGATAAGACCAACATTATGAGAATTAATGCAGTTGGCAATAACCAAATAAAACTAGGAGAATTACCTCTATTAGATGTACAATCTTACATATATCTGGGCAGTAATATAGATAAAGAGGGAGGAACAGAAAATGATACCAAAATAAGGATATCAAAAGCAAGAGGAGCTTTTATTGCACTGGGAAACATATGGAAATCCAAAGAAATTAGGTTAAATACAAAAATAAAAATTTTCAACTCAAATGTTAAGGCGGTCCTATTATATGGCTGTGAAACATGGAGAACAACAAAATTGACAATCACGAAGATACAGACTTTCATTAATGGATGTTTATGCAGGATAAAAGGATCGAAATGGCATGACAAAATCACTAACATAGAATCATTGAAATGTACCAGTCAAACACCAGTGGATAAAGAGATACAGCGAAGACGATGGCGCTGGATAGAACACACACTACGGAAGCCAACTGAGAGTATTACACAACAGGCCCTTTTTGGAATTCCCAGGGGAAA